>RJWH01000149.1:729766-1023407 GCA_004363575.1 Solenodon paradoxus | reverse complement strand
TTTTCATGATTGTGTCTTTAACAACTAAAGCAGTCTTGACACTTCCATATACACTTATAAAATATACATGAACATATTTCTAGTACACTGGTGCAATTTTAATTCTTTATTTTCTTACAGGAAGCTTACTGACTTAAAAATACATATATATTTAGTGAATTATTTCTAGATAGAATATAATAGTAAATATACTTTTTTTCAGTTGTCAGAGGTTAACATGCCCCCTTTTGTCAAGCTTTTTCCCCCAGAGACAAATTTATTACTACCACTTCTCTACATATGTCTGTATCAGGTGTTCACAAAGAAGGCAGAAGAGCTTGTGAAGAAGAGAAAGCCTCAGACCCACCTATGTGAACCTGCTGACCTCCCCACCTGGATCCTAATTGCAGCAGTCCTTTCTAATGTGTGAAGCTAGTGAGACTTAAAATGGATAAATCTGCCTGTCCGCTACTCAGAAGGGGCTGAGGTGTCAGTTCCAAACCCACTGATAAGGAAACTCTCTGATGATAACAGCAGGTCTGACATTGATGAAACCTCCCCATCTGGTGTGTTTAGGGGGAGCAAGAATGAATAAGAGGTGGTAAAATGTGTTCTCCTGGCTTCTAGCCACCACCATATTGTGTTAAGTTTTCTCTCTTCCATGACTCCTCTATCCCCAGCTCAGTGTGACTCGAAAGCACTGTTCTAGAAATGTTTGGCTGTTTCTGAAAGAAAACCTTCCTTTCCTCTTTGACTAAATCAGGCTATTTCATTTGATGGGGGGAAAGAATGCCCTTCCTTTGGCTGTCATCAGAGAGCTTTTTTACAGAGAAGAGAGGTTCATATGCAGTTTGTGTCAAATTAACATTCCTTTGGAGGCCAATGTGGTCTCTAATGGAGTTGCTAGATACATTTTAGAAGTCAGCAACATTCTTAAATTACTGCTGATGCTCTGTTCAGTGATTGTGAGATGCTCTCCTTTTTCCATCTGGGTACACTGGTGTGGGGTAGTAGCACACTTAGGCACCCGAGTTGATCTAATGTACTCAATGTATTTCTAGGTATCTTATTTCAACTCCATTAAAATGATTTGCAGGTTCCATGTTTCATCATTGTGAATACAAGTCATACTTACTGTGTCATACATATAATTACTTCTGTATAGCTGTAAAACAATCAGACTGTTTTGTTAGCTAGTCACCACTAGTATGGGCTGACATTAAGAAGAAATAAAGATTTTTTAATTAAAAGTCTTGATGTTACCATCTGTGTATCTCCATAGTGAAAAAGAAAAGCAGAAATGTTTACTCATATATCAGACTTTGTCTGATATTAACACAAGCAAACATTTTCCCCCTAAATATAACTGGAATTGTATAGAGTGATTAACTTATCTTGTATCGAATAGGGATTAAAATACAATTACTGAATTTTAGAATTAAAGGTATTTCATTGAAGCTAGGAAAAAAATTTCCTTGTTAAGGACATAAACTAGTTATTGAATCTGAAGTAGAATTTGGTTGTCCTAAGTTTTAATTATTTGTCTAACACTTTAACTTGTTTATTGAATTAATTCATGAATTAACTTTTTTTTCTTTTGCATGATCAGTAGTACTGGAAATAACAAACAAAAACCTTATACTAAGAATTCTCTAGATGGATAGCACTAGAGTATGATGATCTATATTATTGTAGCTACGATCTAAATCTGTAAATAGTATTTTTAATTTCACTGTCTAATAATGTTATTTTTATATTTATAAATAATGATATAAGATATATTTACACAGTATAAACTTTGAGTGAACTTCATGATTATTTGAGAATTACCCACAACTCATTTTTAGTTCCAGATTGCTAACACCTGTGACCACACATTCCTCAGCTGCTACTCTTTAGATGATGGATGTGTGCAGATAAAAGTCTTCTTTGACAGAGTTGATAACCAAAATATATGTGTACCTTACAAGGTATCTGTTTTTATTAGTATTACAACTCTTCTTACAAAACAGATAAGATACACTCCAAAAGCATGCTATGTTAAGTTTAACTTTCCCCTGATCTGAACTAACTTGACCACTGCTTCTTTCCAACAACAAAAACAATGTTAGAGTTGCTCCTGGAATCCAATATTGTTGACAGAGATTTATACGAGCGTCTGTGATTGACAGCACAGATCGCATAGTGTTCGCTCTTTATGTACATTCAAAATCGGAGTTTTTGTTTCAATTACTTTTGACAAATTTAAAAAGCTTAGTGTGCTTCTCCAAACGGATGTATTATTTATAATGTAATCAGAGTAGCATAGTTTTGAGGTATCACCACATGACACATTAGTCAAAGCTATCAGTATGCAGTCTACACCAACATTCTCAGCTCTTCTTTCTAAACAATCTGCGACGTTAAGGCATGTCATGAAGATGGTCATGAGGCTAAGAAATTGCCTATCCTTAAGCAGTTCCAAAATGTAGTTAATACTATGACCTAAGTCAAAGATTTTTGACTAAATGAACTGATGAGCTTATAGTGTCTTCCGGTATTAGCAGTCTAAATTTTTCTCCTCTAGTGCTCATCACCACTAAGTATAGAAAGTCCGGCATTGCATTGTATTAATATAAGCTTCCCCATAACCACCTCAAATTTATCTTAATCCTAAAATGTAGAAAAATCTGCATAAATCCAATGTCAGACTTTTAAATATTAAGAGCATTTATCCTATACTCTGCCTAAAATTGTCCCATGTTACTCTACTTTCCTGTTGATATAAACAACTAATTATATTGTTAGTGAAATTTCCAGGTTAAACTGAGAGGCATTTGGAAAAATTTTTACTTACAATAAACTATTCATTCTCTTTGAGTATTTGATAATCAAAAAGTGAACTAGGGGTAATAATAACATTGTGAACATAGTAACTACTTTTCCAACTTTTGTTTCAAACATTAGTTGTTTTTTTTAACAAAATGAGAAATTGTTAATAGTTCATTTAGATCATCTCATTGTTTCCTCAACTACCTTTATGTATTTATTGACAGTCATACATTTATAAAAATGTGTTGCTGAGATATGCCACTTAACGTCTTTGAATTTTAAAAAAATTAGTTTGCATATTTCCTAATTTGCTTGTTGGTGATAACTCTGGTCAAGATTCTTGAAAAAAATCTTACAGCAGGTTTGATATAAACATTTATGTAGCCATAAACACATTATCTTCATAACATTTTGCCCTCAGTATATTGGTGGAAACAACATCCATTTTTGAAGGTTTGGAAAAGTATTTCTAAATTATAAATTGAAAATTTTTATAGAAATGTTCTATCTTTAACTTTAAATTATCCTAATTTTCACTTACTTTTATTTTTGCTGCTCTCACCAACATCAAATAATATACCTTTCCAATAGTTAATGTTTCTTCTTACCATTTCCACTTTAAGTTTTCTTAAGCTATAAATCTCTTAGAATTCTTATGGGAAACTCTATTAGATATTTCTCTATATGGTCTATCTTCTCAAAGACATCCAATCATCTGAGCTTTTATGCAGCATATCCCTAAAGACAAGCTTTTAGATTCATGAAATTTAGTACATTTTTCTCCAATACAACATAATCTCTACTTTTCTTTGTTCATACCGATTTGAAATCTACAGTCTTTGTGGTGCGGAGAAACATAGGTCCATTTTTTTCTTATTGTGTTGATTCAAGTAGTTCATGGTTACCAATGCTAACCTTGATTTCTTTTCTTGAAGAAAACAATAACCATCCCTTGTAAAAAATACCAGAGCTATTTATATTATGCTAAGGGTTTTTTTTTTAAATTCCATTTACAAAATGTATTGCTGCTGTGTTTTTCTGATAGATTGCTATGCCTTGCAATTCACACCAGCTGTCATACATGAAATGTTGCATTGGTGCAGTTTTGCAAGTATCTTTAATAACGTGTAAAATACTGAGCTTTCATTTTTAAGAAGCATGCAATAAGTTCCTAATTATGCACTAATAGTAAGGAACACAGTTGAGAATATTGTTAAATAAAGAAAAATCTGAACACTGAAATGATGCTTGAGTATCTGGAATTCTGAAAAATGTATAAGAAGAAATAATCAAGTCATTAATACATTACTGCGATTAGAATTTGAAAACTGCGTTTTCCTTTTTTTTTTTTTTTTTTTTGCTCACCTAAATTTCTCTATCTCTTAATGCTGTAAAGGAAAAAGATCATTCACCTCTCAGACTGATAAAAAGTAATCAACTAAAGCACGATAACTCCTTTCAAATTTTTCTACAGAACAAAATATAGTTAATCTGGAAGTTCATGAGATAAATATCTCATCAAAAAAAAAAAATGTCAAGTATAGATCATTATCCCAATGTGTATGTAGCAAAAGTGTTGTTACAACCTGCTGGTTTGATTATTTGCAAATAGTCTTTGTAATCTTCATTATCATACATTGAGTATCCAATCCATACCAGACATTTTACCCCTGTTGTGTCACTTAATTTAATAGGTTTGGAATGTGATTATAATACTAAGCTTATATTGAGAAAACTAAGGCTCATAGAGAGTAAGTAAATTGCTTAAGTACCCCTAGATAGTACTGATAGTATGTAGGTAAATTGCTGAATGAAGAATTTGAACTAAATTGGATTTAGTTTAAGTTTATGAATTACTGCTATTGATTCCCACAGTAAACTATCTATCCTACTCCTCTATTATTGGAAATGTAGCCTTATCACATCCATAAGCAGGGCTCATCTCTTTTCTCTGATGGAACATTTTCTATTCTTTTCTGATTCTGGTAGCACAAAGCAATGTCTCCTGCTTCATGCCATTCTCTAAAACACCTTTGGGAGATTCCTGAGGGTTTTCACTTGAATGCAAATAATGTTTTAAGATTTACTCATTTTAGTCTAAGAATGAGAGCAGGCATTTTCTGCTCTCAGAAGAAGTCAGATTTATCACATATGCTGCTGTCCTGGGACCTGCTGTCTTGACTATCAGAAGGGGGACCAGTGGGCTCCTGCAATCAGTCATGCATTGTGTATGCTCAGCATCCTTCTTACTGTTAGGTCTGGCCATATTTCCCACAGTCTGAAATTTATTCACGTCAGCCTCTACCTAACAGCAGATAGTTTGTCTCTTTGATATGTTATTGGCTTCTAGAAGCCTGACAGTTTTCCCTGTGTAGTTTTAATACATACTGATGAGTTTCTTGAACTATTATGTATTCTCAAAAATCCTTACAGTACCCTAAAGGCATTTTGCCTTATTCACTAGTTCCCAGAGCACTATAGAGATTCTTCGAGACACCAAGAGGGTTTTGTGGGTTTGATTTCTTTCTTTCTTTTTTTCTTCAAAATTCAAAAGACACAGGGAAGCTAGTACTTTTAGAAAAGATGAAACCGTAGAGACTCCACACAGCACTGAATTTCATTAATTGTACTAAGATTATGTTAACTCACTCTGGTTCACTAATGCTTGTTAGATTCTCTGGTTAACAGTTCTCAATAGTGCTTTTAAATATCAAAAGCTAATCAGTTATTACTTCATAGAGTAGCTTTTATTGACAAATCCTAAATCTTATTAGTAGAATAGGAAAGTTATCAGGTACTCCTTTGAGATGATGAGGTTGATAACTAATGTTTTAATAGAATGATAAATATTTTTATGTACATATTACTATAATGTAATCTATTACCATTGAGTTCCTCTGTAACTCATGTAATATACTACATTTTTCTAGTTCTAGTTTTTACAAGCATTTATTGAAGTAACATTGCATTATAACATTATATAGGGTTAAAGTTGATTATAAATCAACATCAGTAAAGATATATTAAGTTCACCATGTAGTTCTTCCTTTGCCATATAAATTGATGCCTTTTACTCAGTTTACTCGCTTTCTCTCCACTTTTCTTTTGGTGACCATTAATTTGGTCTTATAGATTAAACTGTTTCATTGGTTCATTTGTTTGTTTGGTTTCTCAATATACCACATATAAATGAAATCATATTTGTCTTTGTCTGACTCATTTCACAAGCATTATTCCCTCTAGGTTCATTTATGTTGTCACATGATAGGACTTCTTTTTTACTGTGTGTGTTTGTGTGTGTGTACACACACATATTGTATGCTGTGAATATATACCACATGTTTTATCTGCTCATCTATCAATGAGCACTGAGGTAGTTTCCAGATCTTGGATATTGTAAATAAATTTTGCCTTACTTCTTTAAAAGCTTAGCGTACTTGCTAAATTGATAAGATTGCTTCCTTTTTACAGATGGATAAAATAAGTTTACACAAAACCCTGAAAGCCACATTTTCAATGTTAGCAAACACTTGTTCTTTGTACTACCTTACAGAAGCCTCCATTCTAAGAGGAGTAAGGATCGATATTTTTGCAGTATCTTTTATTCTACACATTAAAATAAACTCACATATGTGAGTTCCTGATATGTGCAGTTCCCCCATTCCTCAGACATATGTCAACACACCCTGTCCTCTACCAAATCACCAAGTATTTTTAAATATTGTCCAATGGGCTCCCCCATCTCTCCCTGAGCCTCTGCAACTATCAATTTAACTTAAGTGTAAATAGTTACAACCAATAAAATCACTTTAAGAAATTATCCACTTTGGGCCTGCACTGATTGATAGCACTTAAGTCGGTCACCTCTGGAGCACAGACCATGTAATCCTCGGTTGGGTTGGAATTCCGTGGTGGGGAGAGTCAACCAATGTGAACAACTAAATAAAAAATGAAATGAAATGTTTCTTCCTCTTCTCTCTTCTGCCTGACTACTTGCCTTCATTTCTGCCTGCACCTTTCCTTAAAAAAAAAAAAAAAAGAGAAATTACCCACTTTAAGCATTTACCTAACTTAAAGATAACTTTTTAATAACTAAGTTATTTATCACTGTGACATGTAGATCTGGAACACATTTAATACAAGTAAATCAGTATTTTCTGTCCATTGCCAGAGTTAGTTTTCCCATTTTTTATTATACTGAAGAGACAGTCATATGAAGAAGACCCTTCTTTCTGAGTGGAAGAAGAAAATACAACAGTCCTAGTAATTCAGGAAGGCACTTTAGTCTAAGGGTAAAGGTAATGATCCTTGAGAGGGAAGCAGGTGCTACATTTCCCACAGCAGAGTATATAACCCAGCATCCCAATTGTTATGCCTTTGATTATTAGTAGAATATACACTAAACAAATGACACTGTTTTCCAAATTTTCTTCTTTTTTTAATATCTATATATCTGTCTCCCTGGGAGATTTGTGACTTTCTCCTCTATATTTTATTCTCTGATAGTTATTGATTTTTAGGAAACCATTTTAATCTTACATACTTAACACATTATGATCTACTAAATAATTTGTGACCATATAATTTTCCTACTGACGTTAAAATTTCAGAGATTCTCTCTTCTAATTATTCTTCTGTTAGTTTAGTATTAAAGTTTTACTTTAAAACTTTCCAAGGTTGGAGATTAGTTCCCAAAAAACCAAATAATCAGTTTGTCAAATAATTTATAATCTGTAAGAAAATTCATATGTTCTAATATTTACATAAAACAACCCCTTTGCCATAGATGGACTTCACATACAAAGCTTAAGAATGAGTTTGCCAAGCAAATAATTACTTTCTAACTTACATGTTAATAATTAGATTTGATTTTCCATATTGGATTTTGTGAAATCTGGATCTAGTTTGAAGAAAATGGGCAAAACAGTCACCAAGGTGATAGAAGAATATTTTACAAACTTCACTATGAAATATAGGAGACTTGATAAACTTGCTGACTTTAAAATCCTCCACCAAGTCAAAGATATCTCTCTAAAAGTCTGGAACCAAATACTGGGTTTATGTTGGCTCTGCCTCAACATTCCATATCCAAATTTTCAGCCATTTAATCAGCATAATTTAAAATCATATAGCATAACTGATGAGATTTCTGAGATACAATAATGAAAATCAGTCTACACACTCCAGGTAATGCTATTTGAATACAAAACACTATCGGAAATGTACAAGTGTAGGGACTAAATAAGAAACATTACACAAAAGCAATGTCCTTTCCATGCAAGGTTAACACAAGAGGTACCATAGGGCATTCTGAGTCATGCCCTCCTCTTGGGGCTTAGAGAAAAATGTGCAGCAACATGGCAGTACTCTGGAGCTTTAGTTTTAACCAGCCCGCCAATTCAGTGCACAGCTAACTCTAAGAAGTTTCTCCACTTGAATAAATGAGTCCTACAGCCTATAAGTCAATGAATAGCACTCAGAAGCAGGCAGGCAACATCCACTGCGACAATCACACACAGGTATTTTTCAGAAGATGGCTGTCCCTCTTCTGCTCAGTGAGGAGACTATCAAGCATTGGGAAATGTAATCACATCTTTGCCATTTACTAATGATATCAACACTACGTGCAATCACATTGAACTTTTAGACTATGAAAATTATACATCCTGGCAGCAGAGTGTATTGGAAATCACTGGAAGTAAGTTGAATTTGGAATGAGCCTGATCCCGCCAACACTAGCTGTGTCATTGTCACAAAGAAGTCTCAGCTCTCTTAGTTTTTAATTTGTTGATTTAAGGAACACGATTTAAGTAGGTGATCCCTATGGCTCTTTCACTCGATGATTCTATCATCGCACTATAATAAACAGACCTATGCGACGATGAGAGAAATGAAACCAAGCCCTCGCTATTAGAAAAGTAATTTTCAAATGATTCCTAAACCAAAAATAATCCATGAACTAGATAACAATAAAAACAATAAATGTGAATCTTTACAGTGACCACCTACATCTACAAATTAAGCAGCAAAATTATCTAATAATCATTTTTAACTCACAGGCAGTTACCCAAACAAAAATTAAAAATATTTTCTCTTAATACAGCAGAGGCAGATGGATTTGGAGGTTTGGAGGATGTTTGGTACAGCAGTTATGATCTGTTAATGAGATGAATTTGAGAGATCTCTCTGCTAATGAATAAGTTATCACATCACATCCCTCCTAGTTAATAATAAGTGATTTACCTATGCTGATAAATACATATTGGTCTCATCAGTCTTTAAATAAAGAGGACATATGATTCACATTTATTTGTTTCTTGTTTTACATGTTCATGTGTAATCTCTTAGACTCTTGGAAATTTTCAACTCAAAAACACTTTTCCCTGGCCCTTAGGATTTTCTATCTAAAAGTTACATCTTTCTTAGTTTCAGTATGGTTATTTTTTCTTTACTCCCTCTAAAATGCTACATGACTCCTTAAATACTCAGGTTTTCATACATTTTAGCATGTCCTACCTTATCTCTGGCTCCTAATCTCTGCCAATTTAGGAACCGTACTATATATTTGGTTTTGACAGACACTGCAATAAGTCAGTCTCTTAATCATGCTCCCTACTCTTTGCCAGGTTGCTTCCATTTATCAACTTTTTAAGTTGTGAATGCCAAACCTCAAATACAGCTGCAAAAGTTGAGCTGTGTTCTCGTGAGGTTAAATAAAGATAAATTGATAACTCCAAGAAATGAAACTTGGATCAAACTATCACAGCTAGAAATGAACTCCTTAGAATTAAGTAAGAACAACAATTTAGCTTTACCATTGGAACATGAAATGTAAAACTGAAACATGAACTGAAAAAAATGAGATCTATGATGGATCTTTGAGCTGATAATTTAACACCTCAAAGAATATTACAAAACAGAGAACACTAGGTGATTATGAAAATAGTCACAGTCACCAATAGGTCACTGATCTCTTCCTTTCAGTACAAGCAGACATGCTACTAAGTCAGTCCCCAAAGAGCTGACACAGAGTTCATTTGTCATATTTGTGACTGCCAGTCATTTTTGATTAGATTTTATATTGATAAAATCTCATATTATGAGTTCTTTCTGATCAAATTAGAATTCGGAATTCAAACATTCTGCTTTGCTTTGAGGTGTTTGTTAGGAGGCAGGGGAAACAGGGGTTTGTGGGGCAAAACTCCTCCAATTAAAATTCTCCATGAGGCTTTGATTTAGAATGGAATAATACATAGAATTAGGCTTGATGCAGAAATTTAAATATTTTGCTTGCAGAAACAGCAAAGAGAGATCCACCTTTTGAAGACAGTTATAATTGTTGCAAGGATGAATCCCTGATGCTTAGCAGAGGGAATTAAAATGAAAGTAAATTCCTGACTTTTGATATTTGCTGGTAGCAGTACCAATGGTGGCTATTCTGCAGATTTAGGGCATTTTAACCCCAAATCATTTTTTTCACCCCTTTTCCCTCACCCACTATCAGTGATTTTGGGAGTTATCTTAATAAACTCCAATAAATACAGTTCTGCCTGAGCAATTTCTATAAGCAATTTAAGAACACTGACCTAAAAAACAATCAATCCAAAAATCATTTGTAGCAGCTAAAGAAAAAAGTTTATGGGGAAGAAGAAATAAAGTATTTGTACCATCAATAGCAGTTCTAAGTTCATAAAATATCAGAAAGGAGATTACAAAACCTCTCTAGGTAGCAATCTGACACCACATACAACCAAAAAATCACATGAATTCAAGATGAATTTTAAGCACAAAACTAAATAAACATCAAAAAAATGAAAATGAGGATGAGAAGCACTGATCCTTTAATTAGGAATTACTCATGTTACTATTAACTTTTGCTTCTATACATGAGGTTATGATTGCTGTAGAGAATTCAGTAGAACCAAATGACATAATCTCCAATCCATGCCTTTGATAATACACATCTACATATTTTTAAATTATTTTATATGTACTATTCAAGTTACTTACTTTCCAGTTAAGAAAACTTCTTTTCAATATTCTTTACATTTTCTACCTCATAGACAGTTGAATCGAATGATGAAGCAGCCATTCTATTTCGGTGTACCACAGGAATACTATCATTCTCAAAATAAGCTTAACAACAGAAAAATATACTTCAGAATACTAAATAGAAGATTACAGAGGGACTATTAGCTACTTACATCTATTACCTTGCATTTAAAAATAAGACCAAAGATTTTTTTTTATTTTAAGCCATGAAACAACAAGGATAGATGAATGAGAAGTGTTCAAGAAAGTTCTTAAGACAGAAGAAATAAAATATCTGACAGTATCTTCAACCTTCAAAAAAATGAAGAATTCTAGAAATAGTAAAAATAAAGATTACTATGAAGTAATTTCTTATCTTAATTTTCCTAAAATAAAACTAAGTACTTAAAATAAAAATAATTACTACTAAGGAGAATAAACATATGTAAAGGTTAAACATATGACAAAATAAGACAAAGGGTGAAAGAAACTGAACTATATACTGTAAAGTTCTTACATTACACAGTGATAATTATATTATTTGCAGACTGTGGTAAATAGAGCTATATACACTAAATGCTCGTGTTACAACTAAAATGGAAACACAGAGGTGTAGCTGATATGCCCACAGTGGCAATAAAATAAAATGAGTAAAAAGTTGTTAAAATAAGAAAAAGCAGAAAAAGATGGGGGAAGGAAACAAAAAATAGATGGAATAACCAGAAAACAAACACCATATGGAAGGCATCATAGCAACCATATTGATATTAAAATGAAATGTCTAATCACTATATTATAAAGGCAAAATATGTTAAGTTGGATTTCTTTTAAGCTTGTCTACACAGATTGGTGATTTCCAGAGGGAAGGGGGAGGGAGATTGGCTAGATCAGGTAGAAGGGATCAATAGGTTGAAGGATAGAATCGAACTATTGGTGATGAGCCTATTATGGTCTATGCAAACGTGGATTTGCAATAATGCACACCTTAAATATGCATAATGTTATTATGCAATGTTATCTCAATAAAATATTTAAATAAATTTGAAAAATAAAAATTGTCTACAATATAACATTTTAATATATAAAGACAAAGATAGTTGCAAAGTAAATTTATGAGCAAAGTAAGTTGAAGTGACAATATTAATATCAGATGAAGAAGAATTTAAAAGTAGGACTATACCAATATTAAGTGAGATATTTCATAATGATTACAGGGTGAAATTATAAAAAGACATGGCAAGCTTAACAAGTCATGTTTAACAGAGCTTCAAAACAATGAAACAAAAACTGATAGAATTGACTTAAGTGAACAAATCCACAGTTATAACTAAAGATTCCAACACTCTTTTCTGAGTAATTGATGTTGAGAGTAGCAGGAAGGCAGTAAGAAAATAGAAGACTCAATACTATCACCCAAATTTACCTAAAAGACATTTGTAGAACCATACTCACAATAATAGCAATTATGTACCATTTTAAATGCATATGAAATATTTACTAAAAACTTCTATAAATGAAAGTAAAAAAGCGACCTCAAGAAACTAGAAAAAATAGCATAAAATAAGTATAATTGAAAATATATTTTCATAAAACATTTAGAAACAATTGATATGATAATTAAACTAAAATACAAGTGTTTGAAATGCCCTTAATTTATATGGTTAGCAAAATCTGTAAACTAAATTCAAATAAAATTATATACAAATAAGAAATGAGTTTCTAAACAAATATGAAAAATATTGAGAATATTTTCTTCCATTCCACCCATTTCTCTTTGAAAATATAGATGAATATGACGATTTTAAGAAAGCTATACATTACCAAACTTTACTTGAAAAGAACAAAATCAAGCATTCTAAACAATATCCAAGAATAGCACCAGACCTGCATGACTTCAAAGCTGAGATATTCAAGCTTTCAAATAACAAATTTCTGGCATTATTTAAACTACTCAGTATCAAAGGGGAGAAAAAAAGATATTTTCATGGGAAAAAAAGCTTGGAAGAATAGTTAGTAAAATTTCTTAAAATGAAGAATTTCAAAGGAGGGTAGGCCTGGAAAAATTTTAAAACACTTTTGTTAACTACATTAGTTTAAATAGCTTGCTATAGTCAGGAAAACAGATAAGAGATCAATAAAACAAAACAGAAAACAGACTTCAGCATTAATAAAGGCAAAGGTCCAAATCAGTAGAAAAGATATATTATTTCAAGGCATACATTGGAACCACCATCTAGTCATATAGAAGAAAAATTAAACTGAATTCTGTTTATATTTTACATGAAATCAATGCCAAAAGAAATATGAAAATTTCAGAAGAAATCCTGAGAGGGACTTTAAAAGAAAAAAAATTAATCAAATGAATAAAAGTGATGTTTTTAAGTATAACTCTAAAGGCATAAAATACTTAATAAAATGGAAATTTGTGGCAAAAGATTTAAAAAATTAGTTTCTTGGGAAAGATTTTCTAATTTCCTTAAATGATAATGCTTTGTTATATCCAGGAAGCTGATGAATTGTCATAGAACACGCATATTTAAGAAAGTTCATGTATAATCTTATGGAATGCTTTGCCAATCCACTATAATGTTAAATAACAAACTAGTAATTTTGACCTAGCAATTCCAATTAGGAGATTTATCTTCAGAATCTTACAAGTATCAAAAAACATTTAATTATAGTTTTTAATAGGAAAAGGACTAGAAACAATGAAATTCACAAAGATTAAATCATGCTATATTCATACACTGGAATATTTAATACAATTTTCCCTATAGAAAATATGCATGTATATGCATATATATGTATGTATGTGTGTGTATACAAGTCTGTCTATACATAAAGTTGTATACACATACAATGTGAAACAAACAAAAAAAATTAATGATCTTTAGCCACAAGATTATTTATCTACTCTGAGAGCTGTTTGGGCCAAAAGCTAACCCCAGGAATAAGCATCGTTTTCAGAGGGAAGTGGTTTCAGGAACTTATTATAGCTTTCTATCATCAACTATAATCAGGGAAAGGGCATTCGGTTAATCAAACTTATTTTGGTGTTGAGAAATTATGTAAGTACGTAAGACATGGTACATGAGCTCTGACTTTTACAATAGGAGACAAGGACATGATTAAATGAGACTCCTCTCTGGTAAAAGTGATTGGAGACTCCATGATTATAGGCTTGGAGTGATTTGCATGTAAAAATTCAAGCCACTAGGAGAGGTCGTTGCTTGATACAGATTTAGAAAAGTAGCTTCTTATGTTTAAGGGATTGGCATCTGAAAAAGAAAGGATGGAGTACTGTTAACAGTGTCTTTTCTGAAACAGAAACTACTGCAATTATTTTAACAAAGAGAAATTAGTATTAACAGTTCTCAACCTGGTATCACAGTGCAAAACATGTACTGTTATCACTACTACTACTACTAAGATACTGAGGTATCCTGTAAGTAGTTACTACAGGACGAAGCAACAATCGCTAGACTGCAGGAAAGGAATCAAGAGAGCCTGAGGAACTATTACTTCTACCCTTGAGGCGGAGATACTGTCAGGCAATTCACTGGTACCTTAGGAGATGGATTCCATGAAGCTGGGGCCCAGACTTCTAAGAAATGAGCTGACACTGGTACTGGTATCTCGCAGGGGCCACAGTGAGACTGGTTCTTGAAGGTTAAAAAAAAAATTGCAACTTGAAATCAGCTACTTCCAGCTGAATGAACTATGACTGCCAATGTGATGGATCATTAATATGAGGAAAATGAAGGCACAGGAAAAAAACGGGACGTAGCAAGTCCCCCGCCCATCCTCTAATCTTAAATTTCACTTTTGGTAGCCCTTACTGGCAAAATCTAAAGTGAAAACCAACTGGCAAAGAAGTGTGGATTGGATAATACCAAGCCCAGAACCAAACACAGAATACACATTGATGAAGTATGAATCTATTCTCCTGAAAATTTTTCAACAGTATTGTAAATGAGTGAAATAGTAATTTAGAAATAAAGAGAAGGGTAGATTTGGAACAAAGAGACAAAGCTCAATAACCAACACAGTTCACCCATTTGACGAAGATTAATACCTGCCCATCTGCACCTTCAACAGCAGCAGAACAAATTCTACTTATGCTTAAACTTTCTCACCTTCTCCCCAAAATGAAATAATACAAAATTCCATTAGTTCTTGGGTGTAGTAATTATTCTTCCTCAAATGTAATCACAGTCTAATTCTTGTAGAAAATAAGAGGGAGGAGAAAAAGAAATTAAGTCAATTTCCTAGCAGTTTGTGGTTTTCGGTTTCTATTTTTTTGATCAATTCCAAGTTTGTTTCAATAGCCAGTGGAGTTTATTTTTGTGTTCCTGAATTTTTGGTTAGTTTATGGGTATGCCCTACTATACAATCACTTTATATGTTCCTCAAGTGCTTGAAAAAGGGTATAGTCTTTGTAAGGTACATTACTATATGAGTTTGTGTATGTGTGATTGTAAATTCACTTATACATACATGTACATACAAATATATAAACTCATATACATTATATATGTGAATGTATATATCAATAGTATATGTGTGTATACATTGAATATTGGTTAATTTCATAAAATATATATATAATTCAATAGATGTATATGATTAATTTAGATAAATGTCTTTATACTTATAATGTTCTCTATATATTAATTTGTTTCTTGCCTGGGCTGAGAGGTAATTAACATATCCTAGTGCAATTGTCTCCTTCTGTTGTGACAGTCCATTAAAACCAGATGAATTGCCTTCCCCCATCATTCCACCCAAAGTTTTGCCCAGATTTTAAGACTAGTAATAGTACACATGTACCAAAAGGGTCTGAAAAGGTTTATTCCTCACATAATGAGGCTTTCCTGGGTGAGAAAGACAGAATCATAATAAGGTCCCAAAATGTCTTTGGAGAAAGACAGGGAGACTGATGGGTTTTTAAGGTTATTAGGGGCTAGACTGGGTGAGGGTACCCACAGGCATGACACAGAGCTTGAGGAATTTTTTCCGTCAGCACCAAAAAAAAAATGAATATAAAACCTTTGTGTTGGCTTGCCTAGATGTGGGACAGAAGTAGGAAGGGGAATGAGGGATTTGACAGCTGTCAAGAGTCAAATACCAAAAATGGAGTCAGATATTTCATCACACCTTCTTACTGACTGTGTTATCTGGGATTATATATATATATATGTATATATGTGTATATATATGTGATTTTTATTTTATTAAAGGAACACTGCATCATAACTTTATATAGTTTTAAAATGTGCATCATAAATCATCATCTATCTACAATAAACTATCAATTATTCAATTCTATCTTTCAACACATAATTGACCTCTTTTATTTACTTTGTCCAGAGCCTTCTTCATTTCTGTGTCATTTGATTCACTTGTTTGGTTTCTATATCACATATGAGTGACATAATATGATGTTTGCCTTTCTCCCACATCTTTATCTCTTCATCTATCCGTGGGCATTCCATTTGTTTCCAGCCCTCAGCTGTTGTAAATAATGCTGCAATAAACACGGAAAGGCACATATCTCTCTGAATTCATGTTTTTTGTAGTTTTGCTTAAATATCTAGAAGTAAGATAATAGGACTGTATGGAATTTCTATTTTCAACTTCTTTATTGTTTAATTATTTCTTGATTACATTGCTATGATTTTTACAATACTGAATTTGTACCACATTCTGTGTGCATTTCACACTAAAGCCAGGACCAAAGTTCTAGTGCCTTTCATCACACCCCAAATTAACTCCTTCCTTCTTCCTTCCTTCATTCCCCTATATGTATATATACAAATGTATATATATTCTCTATACATATACGTATAATATATATTCGGTATATACATTAAAATATATATGTATATGTGTAGAGAATATACACATGTATATATATTTATGCTATGTTATTTGATGATTAGGATTCAGGACAATCAGAATTTTCAGTTCAGGTTGCAACCTTTGTTATTTAAAAGTACTCCTCTTTCATGAAGATTGTTTTTATCCCCCAATTCAGCCTTCTTTTGTATTACAATCTGATTTTCACTTTGTTTGCTTGTTTTTTTGTGTTTTCTGGCTTGCTTTGTTTTATCCCACATTTTTATTTTAGTATTTCTGAAACACATTGACTTAAGAGTCTAGAAAATTGGTTAATTCAATGTGAAATTTAATTGTTTTAATTTGTTTTACATAAAACTATCAAATAATTTTTGTTTTATAGTGTATTCTGTTATAAATATGTCCTATACAGAGTTCTACATGCTTGTGACTTTGCCCAGTTTTACAGGTATTTGTGTGTTTTTCTTTCTAATAGCAATTTGCAAATGTATAAACAGCAATTTTCCTAGTTTACCTTTACAATGATGAAATTATAAATAAATTATTTCTTTTACTTTAGCTAAAATCTTAAGATAAAGAACAGCATTTTTAAACCTCTTGGCATCTGTTTCTTGTGTCCATTTGCTTTTCATAAGGTCATATTTGTAATATCAAAGCAACCATATACAAACTTAGATCCTTGGATCATAATTTCAACAGCTGTTTGGCATTACACTCTAAAAGTAGATGATAAAATAAGAGCAAGTTCTTTTTCAGCCACTTTTCCACTTTTCCTTTGAATCGTCTGTTGACTGACTGGATGTGTCAGCGTATATCATTAAAGATTAGGTTTTAGTGAGTGGTAGCCATTGAGAATATGTATCTTATTACCTTTGCCCAGATGTTGAATATTAAATCTTCATGTTAAAATCTCAAGTCAGAGTCTCCCTTAGATCACCTCCACATTTGTTCAGCAATATACTGGAATTTCATAAAGCTGCTTAAATTATGAAGCCATTTTGATATTTTACTCCTATCAAAATGATGTACATTTGCCTACATCATTATAAAATCATCATTTGTTAAGTTAAATAACTTTATTTCTATGTCCCATTTATCACCTTATGTCAGCTCAGATATAAGATGACAATGCAATGTAATAACTTCTTTTTAATTGAAGAATAGAAATGCTTTACTGAGTTTTGTTTCTGTTAAGTAATATTTGGCATCTATGTACTAATACCTATGCATATTAAATTCTTTAGTGCAAAATTGTATTAATTATTCTTCCTGGTAGTCTCATTTACTTTTCATTAAACCTTTTGTACTTTATTTAGAAGGTCTTAGGCTACGTTTTGTATATTTACCTGTTTGGTTTTTAATTAACATATCAAGTATGGTGAAATGACTGTAGAAGCAAAAACCAACTCAGTAACATAGTAAATATAGTAAAATATATTGAGTTTTATTCTGTAAAATCCTAAATAGAATGCAATTGCTTGTGTTATCATTCTTTTTGGCTACATGAGAGTTAGAAGTCTTCTGTTTCCCATTATGAAATATCTTTAAAAACTGTAAAGAAATAGCTGATTGGTCCTTTTATATTTTCCTATAAAACACATTTTTAGAAACTATCCGTTTAACCCTCCCAGCTTATACATTGTTTTCTAGTTTATAAATTCTAAAACTCAAAAATTATTTTATAAGATGATTAACCACAAACCTTGTTTAGACCAGTAGACTTGTGTATTTATTCTTTTCAGCCTCTTATTAAACTCAAAAATATAATTGTTTATTTTTGTTTCATACAGTTGATTTTACCTAAAGAAATTTTTATTTTATGTAGTTTTAGCTTTATCTAAATAAATATTTACTCTATTCATTAATGACTGTGAATTATTTCTCATGTCAATGCTTCCATCAGTTATTTTACTTTTACCTGATAAATACCTGTTAAGTGCAATGCTTTCAATCTGTATTTGAAAATATTTTTGTTTTGAAAATATTTAGTTTTTATGACAACTGTATTGATTATGAATTATATATCTTAAAACTCACTCAAATAAAATTTACAATTCAATGAAATTTAATATATTCATGTACTGGTGTGATGAACACCAATATGCAATATATTACCATTTTCATCATCCCCAAAAGAAGCCTCATACCCATGAGCACTTGTTTCCCATTCTTTCCACCGCTCCTGAAAATCACTGATTTATTTTCTCTCTCTCTGAACTAGCTATACTGGCATTTCATATAAATGGAATTATACCTATTATGATCTTTTGTGTCTGGTTTCTTTCTCTTACAGTACCATCAAAATTTAAGTTTTTCTATTACAATACCTTTGAGAATTTTATTCCTTTTTTAAGAAATAATTTAAGCATTCTTTAGTTAATGGACACGGGCTATTATCACTTTGTGACCATTATGAAATACACAGTTACGAATATCTGTGTACAATTTTTTGTGTAGAAATATCCTTTTAATTCTCTTTAGTATAACTTGGAGAGAAATTACTGAATGACATGGTGACTCTTTATTAAATTTTTGAGCAACTGCCAAACTATTTTCCAAAGTGGTTGCACCATTTACTATTCCATTGCCAATGTAGAAAAGTATAATTTCTCCACACTCTTGTCAGTACTAATTAGTACCTATATTTTTTAAAAATTTTAGCTACAGAATATGACAAGATATTTCATCGTATTTTTGATTTGCATTGCTAGTGACTAATGATATTGAGCATCTTTTCATGGACTTCTTGGCGATTTTAATAAAACAGGAGAAATTCTATTCAAATGCTTTGCTCATTTTTTAATTGGGTCATCTGCCTTTTTATTGCTGAATTGTTAGAATTCTGGATATATCCCCATCAGATAAATATAATTTGCAATTTTTTTCCATTTCATCAGTTGTCTTTTCACTTTCTTGATGGTGTCCTTTCAAGCACAAAAGTTTTAAATTTGGGGTTCAGGTACTTTTGTGGCTTAGGCATCTGGGGCATTGGTGAGTGGACAACATGGGTGCAAGGACATAGGTTCAGGACCCAGAGGTGGGTTTAAAACAAAATAAACAACTAAATGGAGGTGCTTCTTCCTCCAACTTCTCTCCTTCCTTAAATGCTTCTTCCTCCTCTCCCTTCTTTTCTTCCTCTTGTGAAAAATAATCTTTAAAAAAAATTTTACAATTTTCATTCCATCTAATTTATCTACTTTAGTTTCACTGTTTGTGCCTTGCTAGGTTATCAATCATTGCCAAATCTATAATCATAAAGATTTATTCACCCTATTATTTTTTCTAACAATTTTCTAGTTTTAACCTTTTAAGTAGATGACCCATTTTCAGTTAGTTTGTATATGCTGTGAACTGTGAATCCAAAAATCATTCTTTTACATACGCCTCTATTTGGCTCAGCACCATTTTCTGAGTTTTCCCCTACTGAATTATCTTAAAACCCTGTCAAAACCAATAGACCATAAACATAAATATACAGTTCTGAACTTGCAATTTATTCCATTGGGCTGTATGTCTATCCTTATGCTAGTACCACACTATCTTGATTACTATAACTTTGTAGTAGGTTTTGTAATAATTTTTGATATTTTTCAAGATTGTATTGGCTATTCTAAGTCCTTTGTATGTCTATATTACTTCCACATCAGTTTGTAAATGCATTTTCAAAAACAGAACACCAGAAACTTTAATAGGCTACTGAGTCTATAGATCAGTTTGGGAAATATGACCATCTTAACTCTTAATCCATGAGCATGATATATCTTTCCACTTATTTAGTTCTTCTCTAATTAATTCAACTATATTTTGTAGTTTACAGATTCAAATCTTGAACTTTTTTTAGTTAACTTTATTCCCAAGTTTTTATACTTTTGGATGTTATTGTAAAGTACAGATTTACTTAATTTTATTTTCAGATTTTTTACTGCTAGTGAATATAAATAACAATCATTGCATTTTTAAATTGAAGTAGCATTGCATTCCAATGTTATAAATGTTTCAGGTGTGCATCACCAGAAATTACTAAATATTATACAACTATAAGTTTACCACTAAAAGTCCCATCTAGCTTTCATAAAATTGGTTCTCTTTTCCTACCTAGCCTCCTTCTTCTTCTTTTCCAGTAACCACTAATTTGGTCATGGAATCTAAAAGTTTATTTTTGTTTAAGTTAAAATTGTTATAAAATTGATTGTTGTATCTTGATTTATATATCACAGTTGGCTAAACTTATTTTTAATTTTTGTGTGTGGACTGTAAGATATTCTATATACAAAGTTATGTAATCTATGAATAATTATCATTTTACTTCTTCCTTTCCAAACTAGATCCCTTGATCCCTTCATTTTTCTTGTTAATTTCCATGGCTAGAACCTGAATATGATGTCAAACAGAGGTAGTAAATGTGACTTTATGCCTGTCATTTTGTCATTTTTGACTATATGTTTTAGGTGTTTTGTTTCTTTAAATTTCCATTACTGTCTTCTTTCATGCTAAATTTCTATTGTTCATTATACAATTTGATTTAATTTTTTGTTTCCCTTTTTATATTGCTGTGTTATTTTCTTGTGGATTTCAACTAGCATCTTAAAATAATCCACCATGGATCAATATTACCTAAATTCATAGTATGCAAAAACTATAATCCCTCTTCCATTTTTAATACTCTTGTTTTTATACAAGTTGCATCTTATAAACTATAAGCAAATCAACATGAATTATTTCTTTATGCAGTTGTTTTATAAATAAGAGAAGAAAATACTCCAAATAAAAATATCTCTATAATGCTCTACTAGCATTCTACTTTTTCATACTGATTCATGCATACTGATTCAACCATATAGTGTCTGAATTTAGGATTTCTTGCAGTGTAGATTATTAGCAGAATATTCTCTCTAGTGAATCTTTCATTTCAGTTGTCCTTTTCAACTCCAGAATTTCTATTTATTTTTTATAATATCTATTATTTTACTGGTATTTTTGTTAAACATCATTCTCATACTTTCCTTTAATTCTTTAGATGTTGTTTCCTTTAGTTCTCTGAACAAATTTATAATCATTGATTGGAAAGTCTTTGTCTACTAAGTCCAATATCTGAGCTTCTCCAGGGAAAATTTCTGTTAACTTGATTTTTTTTCTCCTGTATCTCACTTTTGGGTTAAAACTGTACTTTTTAAATAATATGGAAGCTCTGGAAATTAGAGTGTGTTGGTATTTATGGATGGTAGTGCTATTGTGTTGCTGGTTTGTCTAGGGACTTTCCTGTATGAATTCTGTAGTCTTCCAATTTATGTCATGGTAGTCACTGAAGTCTTTCTTTTAGCTTAGGGGCTAATTACTATATTGACAGAGATTTCCATCAATAGCTTGAACCAATGTTTTATATTCTCTTTTTTCTTTTCCGTCTATCTCTTTATGTTTCATTCTGGATAGTTTCTTAAATTTAACTTTCTTTTCATGTAAAATATCTTCAGCTGATCTAATCTTTTATTAAGACTACCCACTGTGCTTTTTATTTTTATATTTTCAGTTCTAGATTTTGATGTTTCTTATTCAAATATATTTTGCCCTCTTATTTTTAGATACTACTTCTTTTCTATATTTATCAGCCCTATCTTTTATCTTTCCCTGTCACTGAGAGTTATGGAAATGGTTCAGCTGGCTCCAAGAGACCTATCTCATAATTAAGTAGATGTCCACAACCCCAAATATGGTATTCAAATCCCTTGGTTTCCATTTCCTCTGGATATTGTAGCAACTCGGACTTGTCAAGAGTCATAATACTTCAAATATACAATATACATGCTACTCTAAGGATGTAAAATTGAATATAGATTTATAAACATAGATGTTCAAAGAAAAGAATTGTTAAGAGAAGATGTCTGGGGAAAACTTAAATGTTTGCTGATCAGAGAAGTATGCATAGTTTCTGTGAATGATTATTTCCCTATTGTTTATATAATCTAATGAAGTGTTCACAATTTAATATCAAATAAAATTTCCAGAAATATATGGTTTAACTACTTTCTAAAGTAAAATTATTTATTCATAATACAGAGCAAAACAGAAGAAAACCTTTTTGTTTAGAAGCAATTTTCATATTACGCTTTTTGAAAATTTCTATACTACACATTTAGTAATGAAACCAATCATAATTTAAGTGAAACAGTGAATCTGTACAAAAAGAAGACTGATTTTGTTCCATTTTGTGTGTTTGGCAGAAGATCAATTTGTCCCAATTTCCCTTTCTCAGAACAGCGATGTGGTGCTCTTTTCTTTACTCTCACCTATGCTCCTGACATATTTGTTTTCATGGCTGTCAGTTTGTCACAGAATTTTCTTTAGAGAGGTTGGTTCTGAGCATCTTATATATTTTCATATCTGAGTACAACCACAGGGATGAACTCAGGATGAATATTTAAGCTCTTTGAAAGGTTACAAGCACCTCACCCTCTGGGTCATGACAACTGACAGCTTGTACAATATTCTAATGAGTGATGACAAGTATCTGGAGTATTCTCAAAGTAGACTTAGACTTCTGACATTTACATATATCAGAGACAGCGGGATATGAGGTCTTTCCAGAATTATTAAAAACAATAACTGGATAATGGGATAATAATTGAGACCAACTCTTTTTAAAAATTTAGACATGGATACCATCTATGAATATCACCATCACTCACCTCTTCTATTTCTATAATGACATTTTGGTAAAGTATCATTATCATTCTTTTATATAGAAGTAATTTTCTTTGTTCATTACATTAATAATATGATGACTTCTTGTTGGCAAGCCAAATAATTAATCTTCTATGAGTAGATCTATTTTAATTTATACATGTTAATCTTTTTTCACTTTGAAGTAGGCAGTGAGATATCACCTAACAGATTAGTTTTAGCAGCTCTATATTACATCTTACAAATGATGGGAAAATACTGATTGTGACCCAGTCAGAAAATAGACCATGTTGCAAAGAGACATTATATGAAGTCATATAACAAAATTATACCTGGCGAAGAAGAACCTAAAATCGTTCAGCAAATTTGAGAGAAATTAAAACTTGGAAAAACATTGTAAAAGGAGCTAGGATTCTTTGATTTTGAACAACATTAACTATTTAATAAACAAGGCTAGGTGAAAAACAAGTTGTATATTAGACAAATTATTTCCTTGCTTAATAAGTGTTTTGCTTTCATTTGGGGAGAGACCTCAGACCAGCCAAGCAAGGCATATAGCAAAACAAAAGTTTCCAGTGTAAAGTGTTCTGTTGAGAAGTTAAGTTCCAGTATAGTTAAGGCAAACACTGATCACAGAGAGACAGATCCAGCCAATGCACACAGCATTGGAAAATTTCAGGTTTTAAGCACTGCTGACTTTAAATAGGCTAGGAGTAGGTTTGAGGAGAACTGTTCATTTATGACTGTACTCTAGCTGGAGGGAACAGAACATTGGATCTAATAATTTAGATGAAGCTCTGGCAATATCTAGGTTATATCAGAATTATGTTTAAAATTGAGTTCAAACAAAGAGAAAAATTGAGGTACCAGACTAGGTAAATTCTATTGTAGAGTAGAAATATAAGTAGGATTTCTATTTTAAATAGTGTCATTTTATAAACAGAAAGGAGTTCAAAGGTAAAAATACTTTATCCCAGACATTACATGGGCATCTAGGACTAATTTGTGACACAAAAGTTATCTGATCTATTGAAACTAGATTCAATTTCATTACCTCTCAATGGCAGTATACTATTAGACAAAGAGAGTATTCTATATTTGGTAGGGAAGAGAGAAAAGGTGAATTTAGACAGATGTAAAAATCATTTATTGAGATTGGTAAAGGAATAGATATGCATCTAATATGCATAGAGGTGATTATTATAACTCTCTGTACTGAGATGGTTACAGAAAAAACACTCGATAGAAATGCAGACTTTCTCCTTAGTTCTGTATTCCTATTAAAATCTATTTGCTACTTCCTACCAAAACCTTTCAAATTATTCTGCACAGAAATAGCTACCTCTCCATTTATAG
This sequence comes from Solenodon paradoxus, assembly GCA_004363575.1. Lineage (NCBI taxonomy): Eukaryota > Metazoa > Chordata > Mammalia > Eulipotyphla > Solenodontidae > Solenodon > Solenodon paradoxus. The sequence continues at coordinate 998,693 of RJWH01000149.1, read as the reverse complement.
AAGGTGACACATGATATGACACATATGGCCACACACTCCAAACAGATTGGTCTCTTCCTCAGACACCCTCACTAATCAGAGAGTACTGTCTCTCCTACTACTAGAATTCACAGATCCAAGAATCAAGGTATAGCAGGGGTTCCTTTCATTCTTACACTTGAAAAAATAATTTTGAGTTCCTTTCCTTGGAATTTGGAGCTCTTCTTCTACTTTGTATATCTATTCTTTCAGTAAGGTGATGCTTCCTCCATGGAACAGAAAAGGTTCCATCAAAATTGGAAGTTCAGATTGCTACTGGGTCCTTTGGATTCCACATACAATTAAACCTACAGAGGATGATTACATTACTGCCTAGGATGACTGACCTTAATAACGAAGGAAATGGGCAAAAAAACTTACGCATGGAATCCAAGGTCTTCTCTGGAGTAACTCTGAGTACCTCCATATCCAAGATTAAAAGTTAATGGGAAGTTACAACAGCTCCCTACCCACAAAATAAAAAGTAATGCCCGCTAAAGATTCAAATGCTTCCGAAATAAATACTGAGTCTCCTAAGAAAAGAATGCCAACTAACTAAGTCTCTTTATCTAGGTAACAGAAGCAGGAATAGGCTTACTCTGGATGGAGGTAAATATCATGACTCTCTGTACTGAGATAGTGACAGGAAAATCATTTGGATGAAAATGAAGACATGGTTGAGGGTGAAGGAAATGTAGGATGGAGAGTAAAAGAAGAAATCTATACGCATAGAGAACAAAATATTATAGATTATCATTGTCAGATACAGAATTTTGGCTGCATCAATTACACATGATTTTTTCCTTGTTTTCTATGTGTGTGTGTATACATGTACATATACATCATAAATGACTGTTAATATTTCAACAAATTGATAGACACCTCTAATGTTAAACATTTACTAATCATTATCTATACTAACACCAGCACTAAACATTTTTATGCATAAAACAGACCACATTCATGATTAATTCCTTAGGATATGTGGGGAAAAAGCATAATTGTTGGATATAAATAATTTATACTCTCAGTGGATATTGGAAGCTATTTTCTTAAATGTTGCAGAAATTCACACTTACACAGAGGTAGGTATTTGCCTCACTACATCTTTGTCAATATTGAATGTAACCTTTTACCAAAAACATACTAATTTCACAGGCAAAAAATTATATTTTGGTGATCTGTTAGTTAACATGTTTAATTGTACAGAGCAAAATTAATAGTATATTTTTATATATTTGATTAAACTTTTAGTAATGTTTTAATTGTTCAAAACTTACTAAAGATCTTGATGTATTTATTATTGCCATAATCCTTTTTATATTAAGATTCATTGTAAACAGTTTTCCAAGGTTTTATTTGCCTTCTGTTTCTTTGGTATTGGATTTATAAAGGATGTTTTTTTTTACTTTAGGTAGTTAAATCTATTGACCTTCAGAAAAGTTTCTTTTAACTTCTCATGAAAGAATATCCTTTTATAATGGTTAAAAAAAAGTGCAGAGAAAGTGCAAGTACAAAGAAATAAATGTTTGTAATACTCTTTTAATAGTACATTTTATTCTGCCTATTTTATACTTATATGTACATATCCTGTCTTCTTTATGAGTCTCAAACTTTTGAGAGTTAAACCTATTTTTCCTACATTTCCAAATAACCCCAAAACATATAGTGAGGCTCAATAAATATTTTGTAAATAAGTATGAATTAATGAACACAAATTTTATCACCTTTCTAGAGAATCTTGAAAAGAGCTCGACAGTTCACATATTAATTCTAACATATTCTTATTTATTTACATTTGGATTAAAAACTTTATATCATAATTAAAAATAATTTTAAGCTAAGAACTGAGATAACCTAGGTGTTAAAAAAAACAGATCAACAAGAAATTTTCTTGCTCTAAGACACTATAATTTATCACCTCATGAATTAGGTCTCATCAACTTAATAATGCAACATACCTTGTAAGCATTTAATAAGGAAATTTTATTCTGTTACCTACAATGTGTATTGAAATATTTCACAAAATAAACCAAGGGACTCCCCAAACTGTAGGTTTCTAGAAAATATTTTAAGGAGCAGCAAGTTACCACTTTTCTCTATCTGGAAATTTGCCTTGGATTAGGTTGTTCACAGCTATTCAAAAGAAGTTCAATTATAAATTAGAATTAGTGCACTGAATTGAAAGGAACAGGGATATTTTTCTGCCATCATAATTGAGATTATAAACACTATTATATAATTTACCCTTTAAAAAATTATTTTCGATAAATGCCCACTTTTCTGAAAGAAAGAAATTTCCTATTAACTCAATGATTGCTGTCTTTGTGTTTATAACTTTGGCCTTTTCAGAGCTATGGAAAAATGATGATTATATTAATTCTTTTGTGCCAAATATTATGGATCTTATTATTCTTAAAAGGCTGGGTAAGCTCACATTTTAGTTGAAACAGCATTGTAGTTGAGGGTCATTAGTAGAACAAGAATCACTTTGCTTATAAATCAACTGTTTCAGTGTTTTATACAAAGAATGATTCCAGGGATAGGTAAGGAGTGATACTTCCACTAGCAAATAGATTTCAGGTAGATTAAAGCACTGAAATGCCTCATCTTACCTGCATATTCCCAAGTATCCCTTTCATAAATTCAGGGTCTCATTCTTTCTAGTCAATACCCTAATTTGACAGAGGATTAAAATAATATAATCAAACCTTTCTGACCTCAGTCATTTAAGCCCATCCCTTTCTTTATGACCATCACAAGACATTTTCTCCACCTTTGATTTGAGTTGAAAGTTCAAGGTCTTAAGCCATCTATTTTTTTATTAGATTCCCCAGTGCCATCAAAATAATCCATCTTGTATCATAATCTACAATCTACATATTCATAATCATAATCTATAATCTATCATTACTATACAGTATCCCAATACCTTGCCCTCCATTCAATATGCTTAGTTCCCCTTCAATTTAATGAATTATTTCTGTAAAAAAGAGATTTGTACTCATTCTCATTTAATTTCCATGTATCCAGCCCTTGTCAGAAGTTCCATGTAACTTATTCATAAGAAATCTGTTCCAAGAACTTAAAAATAAAAAAATTAAAAAATTAAAAGAAAAAAACAGAACTATCCTGTGCTATTTTGCTCATTATTAACAGCTGCCATTACCAAAAAAAAAAATGTTTCTTATTAAAATTTCTAGCTGAATACTGATCTAGGAGAATTTACTCAATCAAAAGGAGTCTTTTTTCTGAATTCTTTCATTTCTGACATAGGAAATACTAATAAGATTTTAATATTATTGATTTATTATTTCCTCTGCCTGCCAGTGATGTTTATGTTTTCAGCCAAACAATCTATAGTGTTTCATGTGCACATCTCTCTACATGTGCAGAAATACAAGTAACAGCACAGAGAAGAATCATGACAGTGGATTTCCAGTGGTCCTCACCATGCTACTCTCATGTCCTCCCAAATTTGGGGAGAGTAAGAACAAACACAACACAAAATATCAGCTAGGAAGTGAAGGAGGTAATTCCTATGGTAAAAGATATACAGACTAGTTCTACAGGAAAATGAACTTTAATCAATTTAGAAAGATATAAAAATAAGTGTTTAGTATTTCAAGAAGATTCAATGTCTCAGATAAAATTTTGTGTTTTAATATGAATTGAGAGGTACATTTTTAAAAAAACAAGCTTTTCTGTTTTGTCCTTAAACACATGGATAGGACAAATCTTGAACTTAGCTATTTATCCAGCTTGGAACTAAAATTTATTCTATATAAGCTTTGTAGTCAAAATAACGAATACTCATTATTTCAACAAATATTTCCTTACTGCCCCTACAGTATGCCCCAGGCATACTGTTAGCTTCTAGAGCTACAGTATTTAATGGGACAGATAAGATCTCAGACTCCATAGAGATGGAGCTCATAGAGCTTACATTCCAGTGGGGAAGACAGATAATGATAAAGGAAACAAATATACAAATAAATATGTGATATAATTTAAGATAATGATGTGGGTTATTCAGACTGCAAACCAAAACAATATAAAAGAACCATGAAAATGGTGAATAGGGTCATGGCATTATTTTGAATCTGTACCCAAAGCGGTATCTTTCAGAAATAGTTGATAAAAAACTTAACTACTGCCACAAACACTAACAAAAAGCTAGACAATATATTTAAAACAATAATTTTCAGGTATTTACCAGAACTAAAAGCCCTAAGAGAAAAGTCATACAGGAGATGAGTGCCAAGTCTCATTTACCCAGATTTCTCTTTCAATAGGAGAAATATAGATCAGAGTTAGTGTTTGTCATGTAGCTAAGATTTGAGGGTAAGGATATCTGGAGGAAAGATGTGTAGAAATGGGCCAATTAATAACAGCATAAAAATTCCCCTGGGGTCTTAGACCACCATCAAGGCTGCACAAGACAAGACTAATTCAAACAATGGAGAATAGTCACTGGGAAGCTGAGGAGGTGGACAGGGATTTCAGATGCCACATAGTACCTCGGAAAGTTAGAGATTAGACTCAGCCAGCCAAGAGACATGTCCATAAAAACCTAAGCATTTGACTGAAGAATAAAAAAACTTACACATTCTAAGAGTCAGGATTACCCCTAGGACTAAGAGCACAGATTTTAATTTATATACGATTGTTTTACCAATTTCTTTATTATTCTTGGTATCAATGTAAAATTAAAGCAGTAGCTCCCTAATTGATATCCTTCTATTTTTCCAACTAGAAAATAACACTGTTTTCTGCTCTGAATTTAAAACCTTTTAAGTCAATTTATTACAACAGAAAGTGAAATATCATTGTCTATTTGGGAATTGATAGGAAAAGTTATTTTCAATCTTTAGTGACTTGCAAGTATCAGTTTCTGATAGAAATACCCCATCATTAGGAAATAATAGATATTGTTGGGAATGTGAAAACCTGCATTGACTTGAGGAACAATGAATAGAGGGAGGTGTCCTCTGTGGTTATTTTCAGTATATGTGGAGGAAGGGAAAGGGATGAGCTAATTTTACAATGGTAGTTCTGTTGTTCATTTGACTCAGTAGATCACTGATGCTGAACTTGTATTAAACTTTGCTGTCTACTGGATCTTCAACTTGAAAGATGACTTCATGAGATGCAACAATTTTCATTTATTTAATCCTGATTGGCTTTCTCCTGATAGGTCGTGCATATTTAATAGTGTAGCCTTCTGCCTTAAAAAGTATATCCAACGATCCACTCCAAGTACAACCTCTCATAAAAACTGTCTGAAATGCCAATGAAAACACAACAAAAACAAGAGTATAATACTTCTGACAATCAAGATTAAATAAAATGTTTATTGTTTCACTAATTAGTTAATTAAAATCAATAAAATGAATCCAAAGGCAAGTATAGCTGAAGAAGAAAAAGCCAACCTAGACTAAATCAGAAGGGCTAGATATGTGATACTTCATGAACAAGAGTCTGTAAGATATAGGAAGACTCTTTACACTCTCTTTAAAAAAATAAAAAATAAATGAAATGAAAAGCGAAGGAAGACATGAAAGCAAGCAGGCAGGCATGCAGGAAGAGAGAGGAGGGAGAAAAGGTTTTTATTTATTTTTATTTCATTTTTCATCTTGGTTGTTCCCTTTAGTCGCAGCTAGGGTCTTCGGAAGCAAGTGGACTGTGCTCAGCCCGAGGTGTGGATCCAACACTGCTCCACCAAAGCACACCTATGCTCCCTTTCGATTCAGAAAGTTTTTTTCTATCCAAAGAAAATCTTCTTGATCTTAGAAAAGACCTATAAACATAGACTAGAAATTCTTACTCCAAATAATCATCTACTTCTTATAGAGAACATTTGAAATCACATGGATGCAGAAAAAGTACTACCAGGAATCAAGCAAACAAAAATTTAAAAAATCTCCAAATGGTGAAATTGTTCCTATAGAGTTTTCAAAGGAAGGTTAAAGGATAATAAGCTGTAGATACAGATAATATGCAAAAGCAAAAAAAAAAAAGTGTTTTTAAGAATGAGAAAATATTAACCCATGAAAAGATTTTTCTTTTTCTTTTTTAATTGAAGAAACACTGGCTTATAACACATAGATTTGGGCACACCTTATAAATCAACAGCCAAAAGTTGAGATTCAATCCATCACCAAAAAAAGGATCCCTTTTACTTTGTTAATCTACCTACCCACTTTGCCCTCCATTCTGATATGCTCTTAGGAGTTTTACTTTGTTCATTCGTTTTGTTTCTTTATCTCCTAATACAAGTAAAAGCATGTAACATTCGTCTTTCTCCATCTGACTTTTCTCAATAATGAAATTTCTTCTATTAATCCATGTTGTTGCAAGTGACAGGATTTCTTCTTTTTAATAGCTGAGTAGTATTCCATTGTGTATATATGCTACATCTTTATCCATTTACCCATTGACCAAACTTTAAAAAAAAATTTTTCGATCTTGGAATGAAGAAAATAAGGGGTTTCAAGAAGGGAAATTTAGAGTACGCAAGGACAGAGAGTGCTGAAGCTGACTAAACATCAAGTCAAATCAAAATAATTATTTTAATGACTAATGAATGAACATATCAAAAATAGATTCTTGAAATGAGAAATCTTGAATTTAAGAGTGGCAATCTGAATTTTAAAGCCTAAATTAAAAATAAATCAGTAGGAATGGAAAGGGAGGAGAAAAGCACACTAAATTTCTTGCTTTAAATAAACAATACTCAAAAACATGTATTTGTATTCTTGAGCAAAATGAGAAAAGATGAATAGACATTTTTGAAGAACAGCCTATGGACATTCAAAAATATTTTAAAGGTCAAAGAAAACTTGTTTTTTTAAAAAATAAAAATAAGGACTAAGAAGATAACACAAAATAATAGAATGAACTGACATATAAAGACCAGATAGTTATAGAAATAAATAGGTATGTATTAAAAAATAACAATAAATGAACTAACTAAAATATGTAAATATTTCATCAACAAAATTTTGAATAGAAAATATTTCTCCAATGTATGATTCAGATCCACGGAATCCATCCACTACTGAGGGGCCCTGGCAGGGTCTACAATTTGGTGGAGGCACTGTTCTTAGCACCCCAAATACAGAGATACACATACTTTTGCATAGTCCGTTTGGATTAATGCTGGTTTAGTTCTTCTGAAGACTTTTGAATTAAAATTAAGACTCAGAGTTAAGAGAACGGCAGTATCAATGCACAAAAGTGCTATATCAAGATAAATATATTTGCACATAGAGTGTGAAATTTTAAAGTGAATTCTTGGTCAGACAGAGTATTCTAAGAATGGAGGTTATATTTTAGGTAGGCCGATGTTAAAAGGCTTCTCATATAATGAGTTGATTGTCAAAAACAGTATATAGAGTCACTGACTGTTTTACAGAAAATACAATTTCAGAAGAAAAAAAATAGGAATTTTTCAGAAAAATTAAAATCTTCCAGACATTGTAGTAACTTACATCACTTAGTCAATCGAGTATAAAGCATGTTAGTAAAGTAATATGGGTTTTTCTTCTTACTAAACCTTAGTTGTTCTGAGGATAAATCTATGATGCCAGCCTTCACAGCTGTCATCCTCATATTTTCAAGAGAGACAAATATTGCTTACTTGACAACTGTCTTTTGAGAATACTATTATGTGCTTCTTTCCAAAGAGACAACACAATTCTGAATGTTGTCATTCAACCAATTGTACTTAGACTTTCTGGGCTTGGTTAGAATATTATGGAGACAATAGTCCTTGTTCTACAAATGGAACAAGCAGTCCATCAATAACAATCACTCTGATGAGACACTGTCGCAGCACACACCTGATACCTGTCGGCGCAATACCTGCAAGCACATTTTGAAAGGAATCAACAGGAAGTACGGTTGCCACCATTTTTGTTAAAGTCATACCTGCCTGATAAAAGTAAGTAACCACTTGGTAGAAACAATTTGATCTACATAATGGAGGGAAGTTCTTTAGACTCATTAGTAAATACACATTAATATCACTGAAAGGACTGTCACTTAGGTTGAGTCTCTAACTGGTGTGTCTCTATCACTCCTCATTACACTAATTTTTTTAATTTTTAAAAAAATATGTATAATCTTCATTTTTTTTTTACTAAAACTTAGAAAAAAAAAGTAGTCTAAAGTCACTTAGCTTTTGTAGCACTGAGTCAGGACAGAGAAAGTCAGGTCTGACCCCAAAGCTGTGACCTTAGAATATTCCTCCCTCCTTTACATTGACTTCTACCCAGTTAGAACCGTCCTGATTTTTCTCTCAAAACTATGGTATCTTAAAACTTTTGAAAATACCTTTGGCACTACCCTATTTGCCTCAAAATTACAAATTAAAACTTTAACAAATATTCAAGGTTATCTTTTTATTTGACAGTAGAATTTGAAAGATTATCTTTGCTATCTATCCCCACTTTTACTAAAAAGAAAATGAAGCCATAAAATGCAAGTGGTGCCCATGGTCACTTAAGTCATCAGTGGAAGAGACAAAAACAGGACCAGAATCTAGCTGCACCCTCCTGTCCTTTCTCCATGAGAATTGATGATGAATTGTTAGAAAAAGGCTTTCAGTTATTTACACATATTCTAGAACATTTGCAATCTGTGTATGACAATTCTGACATCCAAACACTTGCTTTCATACAAGAAGGCCTACATGTAACAAACTTTTTCATTTTACTGTCTATCAATATGGACTCTGTAGCATTCAGCTGCCTTTTTTCAGTTAATGTTATAAAAGAAACATTGCATCGCAACATTATATGGGTTCAAGGTGTGCATCTCTATAAAACTCCTTGCTGCCTTTAATCCTAATACCTTCAGGTTCCAGTGAAGCTAACAGGTCAAATATTCCTAATGTAACTTCAGTCTGAAAAAGTTTCTTCTGCTGTAAGACAGAAACAAGAAAATGGAGACTATATAAAAGAATTAGCTGTGATTATCTTCCTATGAGACGCTTTACCTTTGAGTACACTAAGGAAATCGAAATGAATGATTAATATTCTAAGACTAACCAAATGTGGAAACTCATTCTATTAGTTAATCTCAAGAACAATTTTAGTAAAAGTATAAACACAAGCTATGTGTGCATGTGTTTTCATTCTGAAATAGTTTTCTTTAGTAACAAAAGGTTTAATAGCCATTTGATCAAAAAGTGTTTAAAAGGATTATGTTTGTAAAATATAGTGAAAAGAGTTAAAAATCACTAGGGAGACAGAAATTTGTTATTAAGATTTTATTTATTAATGTTAATATTGAATTGTTATAGCCTCACTTTTTATGAAAGCTTAGAAACGTGTTCTGTTAGCTTCTAGGAAGTGAACTTAGCCAAGAATTAGCCTTCAGGCTCAATTATTTTTACAATAGACAAAGTTTAAAAATAAAATTCCTTTTACATTGTCCCACTTTGCTGATACTTAGCAGTCAACCCAGGACAAACCTGCTCTTGTTAAAGTTTTATGTGAAATAAGATCTCCCTGCTATGAATTTCAGGTACTGAATAAGATTTTTAAAAATCCTAACCCTTTCCTAGTGTTTTAAGAGAAATCTGTAAAACTTGCTTATAGCTCTGTCTCTGCCACTTTGAACAAGATACAACCTCAAGTTCACTTTTATTAATAATTACTTTCATTAGTAATCTGTAACATGGAGAAAAATATTGCTAAAGTCACTCAAAAGATTGTTGTAGGAATAAAATTTGATAATAGCTATGAAAGTACATGACAAATGCAGAACACAAAAGTATTAGTTTTTATCCACTAAACATGAATCATAAAATATTAATTAATACGACCTATGTAAAGAGTGATTCGACTTTTGAATGTGAAGCAAACATCCTGATCCAGTCATTGCCTTTAACAACTCCGCTTCTAAGAATCCGTTCTAAAGAAATAATCAAAAATGTCACAAAAATTATACACATATGGTTATTGCTAGCAAATGTGTTGAAAATAGCAAACACAAAAAAAGAAGCAAGATAAACCTGGAAACTGCTTAAATTACCAAAATTTAAAAATATATATGCTGTCATCATATCATCCATGATTAAAAATCAATCTTTGAAAATGAATGATGCTACCAAACGAGCATGACAGGTGAAAAAGTTAAAATCAGAAATTGTTTTTACGATACCCTTATTAAGTATGTCCTTCAATAAGTAGGTGTGTGTGCGTGTTTGCACAGGGGTAAGTGTTGGCAGAAATTCTTTGCTTGGCTGAGTCAGTCAGGCTCCTGAAACTTCTCCTAGACCCATCTGTGCACCTTCTCGGAGATTTCAGTTTTTAGCAAGAACCTAGCTAAGTCAATTTAACCAGAATATCTGACCACCTTCAATATCTGACTTGGGTCCTCACCCTCCACCATCCCCCAGGGGATGTCTGGTTGTCAGGTACATCTGCAAAGAATCCTCTTAGATCAGATTAGCTAAAATCCTCCTGCTCCTGCTCTTTCAGTTATCTCCATCCCCTGACCCCACCCCGTTTCATGGCTGTACAGCCCTGCTTGTCAATGCTGTATTCAGTAGTGAACATGAGGTCTTTTTCTTCTCCTGTAATAGTCCTGAATAAAATCTGCTTTTACCGCTTTATCTTCTGTCCCTCCAGCTATAGTTTTTCTTTGAGAGTGTAAGTAAAGTAACTAATCAAAGTAGCAGCAACAGGTGCACCCTGTATGGTCCAGCAGATTAGACCAGGAGCAGCCTGCATGCATCCCAAGGTTTCTGGTTCAGAAGCAGGGCAACACCAAAGATGAATAGCTAAAATAAAAGAAAGAGCTTCTTCCTCCTCTCTCTTCCTGCTTGCCTGCCTACTTGCCCTCATTCCTACCTCTACCTTAAAAAAATAAATAAATAAAGGTAGCAATGGTTCCTTATCTCCGTGTATTGAAATTATAGGCAACTTGCATTTTCCTTAGACTTGCATATCTTTGCTAAACTTTTCTACAATAAATTTATTTAATAGTCATAAATAGATTAATGATTGAATTAAATGATGAAAAGGAATCTCATAATTATCATATGCATTTACAATAAACTGAAGCACTAGAAGCACAGTTTAGCTACTATAAGAAACAATACCTAACTATTTACCAAGCATCATGCTAGCCACTTTCTCTATGGGATTTTGCTAAGTCTCTAAGGTAGGCCTATCATTTCCACTATCAAACTGGGAAAATTAGTCTCAGGTTAAATATTTTGCCAAAGGACATAGACTTATTAAATGGTGGAAACCTCATTCAAACCCTGGTGTGTATGATTCCAAAGCACATTTGTTTAACTACTCTCTGTTCTCAAATATTAAAACTGTTCAGTGCTATTAACGCATTATTTTTAATAACTTGGGAAAGGTAAGCAGGATATAGGTAAAGTATTTACATCATCCCTATCTTCAGATAATGTGTGGTCTATTATAGGACAAAATGTATGCACAAACAAACAATCTTTACACGACACATAAATATAGTATAGAGAAAGGAAAGACAATCTAGAATTATACTAAAAGTATGAGATTTCGAGTTAAACATAAATTGCGATCCTGACTCAGTTCCTTGTTTGGGTAACTGTGGGCACATTGCTTAACTGCTCTTCAAAAAGCTTCATCATTGTCATCATCATTCACAGGTTTGTAGGAATATGAAGTAATGGATAAAAGGTGGCTCATATCAAAAACAGTGACTAATGTACCACTTAGGATATTTCATTTAACATTGACTAAGATTTCAGTTGCTGCCATTTCATTATTGGATATTTCATATGCATTTTATGTTGTCTTATTATTGCTGTTCTTACCATGTTAGAAGAGTCCTCACAGGAGTGTGCATAGTCATCTGTCTCCTGCCCCAGCACAGCCAAAAGACAAGCACCAAACAAATATGACCACATGTAACTGAGAACCAGTTACTCTCCACCTAAGAGTATAAGTCACACAAAAAAATAAAAAAACAAACTGACTCAGGTTGAGATCAATATTTAGGAGCTTGGCAGCAGTTATAAAAGTTTGGATGAAAACCTAAGAGCTGTAGTGAGGCAGCAAAAGTCCCCAAGCCACAGGAAGTGGCCAAGGTCAGCCATGCCAAACTCAAACTCTTGGGGAGCAGCAGGCTAGCTTGCAGATGCTGGGACCCAGGTTGTGTTGACTAGTCCACCATTGATGAATCTCATGTCCAAATGTACAGCCTCATGCACACACGTCACCTGGGAAGAGAGAGACAGTTTCCCTGTTTTCTACTAGAGTCTCATGGCAGGACACTACATGACAATTAACAGGTACTACTGGCAACATATGGAGAGTAACAGAAACTAAGTGCCTGGGCCTATATTTCGCATCCTGTGATTCCCAAACACTCTCGTGGGGTCTTGATTACAATGAGATTGAAATATTATAAAAATAGAAAAATAATTTTTATTTAGGGATTGTAGAGGAAGAGAGAGTTGATAGTCCTATACTTAAAGAGAATTGGTTACTTACAAATACTCTCTGATTCGAGGTATAGGAAATCTATGTGCCTAGAATAAATGGGTGACTAATCTACTGAAGCAATGTTTTCTGATAAACAAGGTTTATCTCTGCTAAGTATGATTTTTAAACTATAATTAATTCATTTTTAATCTTAAATTCAATCCATTTTTTAAAATATTTTCTTATTGAAGCAACAACTGCATTACACTATGTAAGTTTCAGGTATGCACCATAAATTGATCTAATGAAGTTTTAAAATAAATTATATGTCTCCACATGAATTCTTAAATAGAATCAAGTTAAAGGTGAATATAAGCAACATAATATAATTCAAATCTATTACTATGAAATCTTCATATTGTGCAGTGGAAAGTAATGTCCTCAAAAAATGTTGCAAGGTCTCAAGTCATATATCATTGTATTAAAGAGTCTCATATTGCTCTAGTTAGTATTTATTTTTTGTAACTTTTCTTTGATTCCTTCACTTTTCAGGTATGGTTCTTACTAGCGGCTGCTTTCCTTATATTTGTTTGTATCCATTGTCAGTCCATGCCTCTAAATTATCTGTCCAATCTAAAGTGGAAATAAATAAATAAAATGATTAGCCATCTGACTTTTCAGAAAACATAAACAAATCTGAACCAGAACTTGAAAGGTTTGCTTTAGTGCCTCAGATTTACAGTAGCCAACACTCCCATACATTTTTTTTAATTTATGTATAGATTCTCAGTCGTGCTCCCAGCAATTCTAAATGGTTGAAATTACTAATCCCTATTTTAGGATTACAAATCCCTAAATCAATGAAAGGGTATTGAATTGGAATACAACGTTATGATGAGGAAGAAAGAGAAGAAAATAAAAAATTGTGATGCTTATATTAAGAGTTGAGAAAACTTCCTAGACAAGCAATGAATAAGTAGAATTACCAGTGCCCTTGCTGTACTACCAAGTGTCAGAGGATCAAGAAGAAATGGCTGACCCACACATTAGATTCACCTTCTAAGAATATGTGGTTTAAAGTCCTTTCTTTGAGATCCTATCCTCTCATCCTCTCATCCCAGTGTTATCCAAGCTCATGAGCAAAAAAGAGAGCTGGTGGCAGGATTTTACCCAAGTGTTTATCCTCATATATCACATCTAGGCCCATAGGATTTAGTCTGTCTTCAGGTTACACAACTACCCTTTGGTGGGGCCCCTGGAGGTATGGACATGAAGAAAAATGTTAAATGAATCTTTGATGCTAGCAAGAAAGGCCCTTCTTGAAATTCTAGTACCAGAAAACAGTAAAATAATATACTTTTTATGTATTCTGGAGGCTCAAACAGTAAACGAAACACTGTCTGACAATCGTAGTGCATAGTTTTGCATTCAGATATCAGTCTTTCATTTTTTAAAAAAAATTGTCTAGTTCTGTACTGTTTTCCAGGCAGTCACAGAATTTTCCTTAAACTGAACAAAAGGATTTTTGTCTCTGAATACAGAAGCTTTCATAGTTGACATTCCAAGATTTCTAAGAAATGGTACATTGAAACACTACCTTCCTAAAGTGGTTTTTATGTTTATTCAACTATATTTGCCAAGAGAAAGGTCACATGGGCATCGCTTATTCCTGCAGAGATGCCTTCAGCTGTTCATGCCTCTCAGACCTCTTCCCCTGATATTATTAGGTGGGGGTGCTGGGGAGAGATGATTTTACCAGGGTTGTATTTCATAGAGACAGACAATAGAGAGCACTGAGCAGGAGAAGTAAGGAGACCCTAATTCAATGGAGAAATCCACATGCATATACAGGGGACTCAAGTTTCTGCCTTTGGTTCATGAACTTATGGATCCCAAACTAAACCACAGCCAGATTTGTTAACTGTGCCCAAATGCAAGTCTAGTGGGGACACTAGGAAGGCATTAAAAAGTGATAATAAAGCATTTTTACCAATATAATAGAATGGGAAATATGAGATTAACTTCAAATATTAGATTAAACAACAGGCAATTAAGGGACTCTGCAGAATTTTTATAGGATGAAAATGCAAAAGGTCCCCAGATTTTAGAAGTTAGAGCCTCACTAGTCATTTAGAGAACTTCAGTCTTATCAGACTGAGAACACACAGCACATGCACTCAGATGCTCTTTTTAGTAGTTACAGGAAGGCTAATCCTTCTCAAGAAAGGGTTCCTTGCCTTAGACCTTTATTAGCTGAATTAAAGCAATCAAGCAATTTGCAATGGAGGAAATAAACTTAGCATTGAATAAACAAACCACCAAACCACAGCCACACACCCCCTCATCACAGCTTTGTCCCCCTATCAGAACATTATTGCTAGTATTAGTATGGAATTCTACCTAAGATCATGTCTGATTGAGGTAGTTCTTATTGAAATACAAGCAATGATTATAATATACAGATTTCCAAACCCACCTATGTAATTATAGGCCTGCTTAGCAAACTCTGTTCTTTATCCTCTCCAAAGGAAGTTTCATTATCCCAGTATTATCTTGCATACAGAAAGCATTTCCTGAAGGTGACCTTTTTATAGGTGGTAACCATAGTAACAGATTTCCAACCGCTAACACTCTGACACATCTTGCACACTGCAAATGTTACAGGGATGCTGAGGATTGATGCTTTGTGTTGCCCTCCAGAGGCAGAAACCGCATAAATACGTACCAATTTGAGAGCAAAGATGTTCAAAGAAATTTAAAGCCATATTCTCTGCTCCCTTGCTAATCAGACAGCAATCTGGTTTTTCCCAGATCTCTGTAATACCCTCACTTAGAGACTATCAAAGTAAAAGTAAAAGGTGTGAATCTTTCAGAGATGGGCAGAAAAGGGAAAACCTGTTCCTTACTTCACACTTAAATAGGGCATTCAACGGATAAGGGGTTGAGAAACAAACACCGCTTTGGGAGTCTATGCTTCCTTTCAATGTACCTCCTGGAATCCCCATGAGCTATAATGGGAGTTATATGCTCTCATCAGTGGGGAACCGACTTGGCTGGTAATCCTAGCAAATTGCAACTTCAGCACTTGATTCCAAAAGAATTAGAAAACTTTCAAGGCAAACGGAAAGTTGGGAAGGATATCTGCCAACTAGAAACCAGCCAAGAAAATATAAGAAAGGAAAGTAGAAGTAGTGGGTAGTTATAAGCTAAATAAAATTGCTAGCACTCTTGACACCTGAGTGATAAGAACACATCTGTAATATTTAAGTGAAACATTGTGTGGAATCTCTACTACACCCTAAAATAATGGTCCATTTATATAGCTTGCTTCCTTATTAAGAAATCCATTCCTATGTTTTCAAGAAATAAGTTCATCTCTGGGCTTGTTATCTAAGACATAAGCAAACTAATTCTTCTCATTTATTTGGTATGAGACATATATTGATGAAGCCAAAAAAGCTATAAATTCAGTAAAGCATGTCTCTTAAAAATCCAGTTGCTATTAATTTTTTTAAATTTTTATTGAAACAGCATTACATTAATATTAATCTCAGGTGTGAATCACTATAAATCAGCATTTATATATACTATTTTAAGTTTACCATTAACAGTACAATTCTATCCTTTACCATATAATTGACCCCTATTACCTGATTTATCCACCCCACTTTCTCCTTCCCTTGTAGCAACCACTAATTTGGTCTTATAGTCTAAAAGTTTATTTTTGTTTATTTCATATGCTGTATTTCTTTATGTGTCACAAGTGAAATTTACAGTGTCTTTCTTCCTCTGACTTGTTTCACTGAGCATAATACCTGCTAGAACCATTCATGCTGCAAATGGCAGGATTTGATTTTTTTCTATATCTGAATAGTCTTGTACTGTGTTTATATACCATTCATTTGTCAATAGACACATAGATGTTTTCCAGACCTTAGCTATTATAAATAATGCTGCAATGAACATGGGTGTATTTATCTCTTTGAATTAATATTTTTCTGTTCTTTTAGTAAATGGATCGTACAGAATTTCTTTTTTTAATTTTTGAGGAAACTCCATATGGTTTCGCATAATGACAGTATCCATTTATTTATTTTCATTATTTTTATTGTCTTGTTTATATTGCTATATGATTTCCAGGATACTGACTGGCACCTCAGTCTATGTGTGCACCACCCCACACCCACTAAAGGGTTCAAGCGCCCATCACCACCTGTATATTTATGAATTCCCACTAACAATGTACAGTATCTCCTTCTCTCCACATCCTCTCCAACGCTTGTTTCTTGTCTTCATATAGACATTCTCAAAAGTGCAAAATGATGTCTCATCGTGGTTATAATTTGTATTTCCCTAATAATGATGATGAATATCGTTTCATGAGGCTGTTGGCCATCTGAATGTCTTCTCTGAAGAATGTCTGTTCAAATCCTCTGTCCATTAATTGCCTGGGTTGTTTGTGTTTGTTATTGTTGTTTATTTTCATGAGTTCTTTATATATTTTGAATTTTAACTCCTTTTGGATATATGATCTGAGAATATTTTGTCCCATTCAGAAGAATGTCTTCTTCCTTTCTCATATTCCTGCTCTATATTTGTATTGTCATTTTTATCCTTAACTTGTAATTATTCACATTTTTGCCTATCATATTTATTTATCAAGATACAACTTGCTTTTGTAGTCATATATCACTATCACATCATATACATTCAGTTCTGTCTCACTATTTAGCCTGTCTCCTGTTCAGGCAATGTTTCTTAAATTTGAATCCACGAGAGACACAAATAAAGAAAAAAACAAAAAAATCTATGAACTGCAGTTTACAAATGCTGTCTTAAGCTCTATTCTAGGAAAATATCTTTTAATTTTAATGTCCACAGAAAAAAAACAGAAGTTTTATATTCTAAAAGGGTAAAACAATAATGTAAAATCTCATAAAACTCATCAACTCCAAAAAAATACATTTCTGCAGATATACCTATTCTTCAACCTCAATGTGAGAAATACTAAATAAACCAGTGTAAGCAGAAATGTAGAACTGAGAACAATGAGTGAGCCCAGGAGCTTACAGATGGAGCTAAGAAGCAAAGGCCCAGTGGTAGAAGGCAAAGATAACAGGCAACCAAGGAAAAGAGCATTTGCAATATAATATCTGTCCCTCAGGTGTACATCTATTTTTTAATTTATCTTTCAACCTTTTGCCAACCTCATTAAAAGGTGTATTCATCACTTACTGCAATAAGAGGATCGCATTAATCGGGCATGCATCATTCAATTACTTTTTATTGGGAACTGACTGTATGTCAGGTTAAGAGTGGGGAATATAGCAATGAAGAAGAAAAACATCAGAGCGTTTGCTTTTATGGGTTAGGTGGGAGAGACAGATCAGACATGTCATAGACAAAATAAATATTTTGTTCTCTTTTAGAGCACATTCAGTTAGCATGAAGAAAAGATAAAGGTATGAGCTGGGGGAAAACTAACCTAGTTTCAGAAATCAGGGAAAACTTTCCTGAAAAAGCTTCATTTAAACATACGCTTGAAGAGGTAAAAAGGAAAGTTGTGAGATTAGAAAAGGAGGAAAATTGCTTAGGAATTTGAAAAACAGAAAGCCAGCTGGGGCAGAACTTAATGAATGGAAAAAGAACAGCAAAGGTGCATTTCTGTAGAAGACAGGGGCAGGATGCAGGGCCTTAAGGCTCACAGGAGAGAATGCTTACATTATCATCAACTCCAATGGGGATATGACTAAGGATTTTAACTGGACAAAGGTCACTTTAAATTTGGGTTTTGCAGGTCACTTTGGCAGCTAGGTGAGGTGCTAGGACATCTATTATATAACCCCAAATTTCTTTCTTAGGCAACCCCTAAGTATATAACCAGTCTTTAGATAACTATCACTTCCTCAGTCTCCAGGCCCCTGGTCTCCACGCCTTTATTCACTTACCCTTTGCTTACAAGCTCTCTTTACCATTTCCTCTTATTCACAGAGCTCACTGTTAGTACCTGTGCCCAACATCTCTTTCTTCATGGTTTCCTTACAACTAGGCTTGACTTTCTCTCTTCCTTAAATTCTCTCTCCATTTATTTATTCCTTTCATGTTACTTTTATATTCTGCTATGTTTTATAATTATTATAACTGATCTCATTACCAAGCTTCTTAATATAAGATGATGTGACATCTTTATGTCACCTATAGTATTTTATATGTGTATGTACAAATAAACTGAAGAGCTACCCAATGGAATACAACTAGTTTTTGTCCTTTATGTTGTTCTTCTTATCACAATTTCTAGTTTGCTAAGGTCTCATGCTTTTTCATTTACTTTGAAACTGCTGTCTTCCCCTAATAATTCCATGAGTCTTTGTCAATCAACTTCAACACTCAAATTCAAAATACTTAGTGGGGGTTTGCTGTGGCTCTTGCTCATTTGCTGAATAGCTCTATCAGTTTTCTTAGATATCCTGGGTATTTGCTAAATTAATGTGATTTCTGGTTTATTTTTAGAAACCCTGACATAATCTTGATTACTCTCCCACTAGGATATTTCTTTGCTCAATCAGCACTTCTCTCTCTGTTGAGTTAGTGTCCCTCACTCTTCACCACCTGTCATCACCTGTCACCACCTGCATTCTGTCCTGCCTGGAGTATGAACCTTTTAGTTCTCTTTCAGTTGAACTTCTTTAGAGCCTTCCAATGATCCATGTCATTTTTTATCAAGGCTCTTCTTTATTGTCATACTTCTTCTGAATTTCCTTCATAATTTTTCACTCTGTTCTCCATTCTCTCAATCATTTGCTTCATTCACTATTATATATTCCTTAACATGATAGTTTATAAGAATTTAAGCAAATTTTCAAGCTAATCATGAAAATGCTACTGCAACAGCTCAGTAGAGGTATGGGTATTGTGCAGAGAAAACCTTCTATTTGCCTTCTCAGACTCACTTCAACACACTATGACTTAATTGCTTCCTTCTATGGATATTGTGTCATATGACCCTTCACATCTGACACAGGAAAAAGATATTAGTCTTCGGAAGTCACACTGATTTCAGGCAGCTCTCATTGCCCAATTCAGTAAAAAATCTCATTTGAAACTCAGAGCTTCACACCTGCTAGAGAAATGATACAAATATTTAAGGACAAGCATTTTTTCTGCTATGGCTTTCCTTTATGAATCCATGAAAATTGCTTCAGTGCCAAATGGAAAAACATTAGGATTCCACATTACTTTTAAGAGTCAAAATACATCATAAAATAAAATTTTCCCTTCCACTCCTGAGAAGATAGGATGGATATATTTTCTTATTCTTCTCACTAGGTACAACTAAAAAACCTGGGCAAATAACCAATTTAGGGAATAAAATAGGAGATAACACAATAAGCCATCAGAGAGACAGTAATGAAATACTACTAATAATTCTACCTCAAATTTGACATCTTAGACAAAAATGGACATTTGCTCAAAAAGCACAATCTACAACTTACCCAATATAAGATGATTCATTTGAATAGCCCTATGACATTGAAGAAATTGAATTCATAATTTCAAAACTATAAAGCAACAATAAAGGAAAGATGCAGAGTCAGAAAGTTGTACTAGAAAAAAAATGTAAAGAAGAATTACCACCAGTTACTACCAGTTCCACACACTCTTTCAAATAATAAAAGAGGAAGAAATAATTCTCAACTCATTTATGAATTTCATATCACTCTGTATCAAAACCAAAGAGAATACAAAATAGACACAAAACATAGATAAATATCCTCCATGAATTTAGACAAAAAGAACCATAAGTAGCAAAATAAATAACAAAATAAAATAAAATAGAAACTAGAATCCAATGTATTTAGCAATATCAATCTTTATTAAAAATATATACACCATAACTAAGTGGAGCTTGTTAAAGGGATGTAAACTTGTTTTATTATTTGAAAATAATTCAACCTAACCACCATACTAAGAAAAAAATTATAATCGATACAGAAAAAGTACATGAAAAATACAGCATTAATCCATGATAAAAACTCTCAAGAAAACTGAAATATAACGGTTCCTTCAACTTCATAAAGAATTACCAAAGAACAACAAAAAAAGCAAAGAAATAACTAATGATAACATTATTCTAATTGGTGAAAGACTAAACACCTTCGTCTCCAAATGGAGAATAAGACAGGGGGTCTACTCTCATTGCTCTCACTCACCAGTGCTGGAAACTCTAACTAGTTTAATAAGACAAGAAAATAAAATAAAGGTATACAAATTAGAAAGGAAAAAATCAAACTAGTTCTATTTTCAGGTGACATAATTCCCTACATAGAAAATCCCAACGAGTCTACAAAACAATCTGTATTTAATAAATGAGTTCAGCAAAGTCATAAGCTACAAGATTTATACATAAAAACTAATTGTGGTACACCCCAGTGACTCAGGCATTAAGTCTGTGACTCCAGTGTAGTCCACATCAAACCCAAAACCCAGGTTTGTGACCCAGGGCTAGGGGGAACAATCAATAATGAACTAAATAAAAATGCTGCTTCTTCTGATTGCCTGCCTACTTGCCTTCATTCCTTCCTAATTCACTTCTCAGAAAAGCACCCCAGTCTATATTTCTAAATACTAACAATAAATACGTATACACAAATTATGATAATTTACAATCATTCAAAGAATAAATAATTAGGTGTAAATCTAACACAACATGTACAGGACTTGTATGCTAAAAATTATACAACATTAATGAAAGAAGTCAAGATCTAAACACATGGAAAGAAATAACCATGTTAATGAATCGAAAGGCTCAACATAGAAAAGACATCAATTTTCCACAAACTGATATACAGCTCTCATGAAATTCCTATCAAAATAACAATAAGATTTTTGTGGATATAGAGAAAAATATTAAAAATTTGTATGGAAATGTAAAGGAGCAAGAATAGCTAAAATGATTTTGAAAAAAAGGAATAAAGTAGGAGATGTCCTTGTACCCATTTAAAGATTTATGCTATAACTGTAGAGGGATACACACTTTAATCAGTGGAATAGAACAGAGAACTGAGAAATACATTTGCACAAATATATTTGCATAGAACTTATTTTTTATAAAAACACAAATGCAACTCAGTGGAGGACAGTCTTCAGAAAAGTGATGCTGTAGCAATTTGATATCCATAAATAAAAGATAAATATATGAAAAATAAACAAATAAGCCTCTATCTAAGTTTAACACTACATGCAAACATAAAATCACAATGAATCATACTTAAATGTAAAACTACTATTCTTAGGAAAAAATGAAGGGTAAAATCCTTGAGATGCAGGGCTTAGAGTTCTTAGACTGTTTTAATTGCACAGGCATGCTCCATAAAAGGAAAAATTAATGTCAAATTTTAATGAAATGGAATGAATGAAAAGACAAGCTACAAACTGTGAGGAACTATGTGGAGACCACATTTGATAAAGGACTGGCATTGAGAGAACACAAAGGAGTCTAAATAGCAAAAAAGAAAATCCAACTAAAACATGAGCAAAAAATATGAAGTTACATTTTACTGAATAACAGAGTAAATAAGCACATGTTAAGATGTTTAACAAAATAATAAAATTAAGAAAGTGCAAATTGAAATTATAATTTTATAACATTACACACTCAGAATAGCTAAAAAATAGTAGCATCAAATATGTAGCAACCATACACCCTAGCATTTATCCAAGAGAATTCAAGATTTATGTTCATGCACACACACAAATGAAAAAAACCATACATGAATATTTATAGCAGCTCTATTTCTAATAGTCAAAATCTGGAAATACCCTAAATGTTCTTCAGTAGATGAACTCTTCAACTATGGTAGACCTATACTGTGGAATATTATAAATAATGAAAAACAACAAACTACTCTTACATGTAATAACCTAAATTAATCTCCAGGGAATTACGTTGAGTGGAAAAAAAAAAAAGCTGCTTCCAGACTATATGATTGTCAAGCTATATGTAATACTTAGATAACATTCTTGAAATTTAAAATATAGAAATGGAAATTAATTAGTGGTTGCCAGTGATTAAAGAGGGCTTATAAGAGTGAGAAGAAAGTGGGTGTAGCTACAAAAGGGTAATATAGATTTCCATAGTGATGATGGCAATGTCCTGTGTCTTGATTGTATCGATGTAACTATCCCAGTTGTGATAAAAAGTTTTGCAGAATGTTTCCTCTTGGGGGAAATTTGGTAAAGAGTTCATGCAAACTTTGTGTATTATTTCTTACACTGCATGTGATAATCTACAATTATCTCAACATATTCAATTAAGAATAAATATTGCATAAATAAAACAAGTGGTTTCTACCCAAAAGAATAAATATTTTCCTGCATTAAATATATCAAACTCACATTGCTTCAGATACAGGAAATCAGTTCATATAAGCATTCCTCAAATAATTGCAATGTTCAGAAACAAAAATACCAACTTAGAGAAAATGCATATTTGCTACAAAAAGCCAAATACTTACAATCTCAATGGTTTGAAAGGGAAAAATAAAAAACTATGATTTTAAAACCTTTTGAATATTACCAACAAAGAGATCTTTTCCTGATGCCCAAAGTGAGTAATTCTATAGTGTTTTATTTGTTTTGTTTCTCCAGAGAAAGGAACATAGGCTTTCCTAGAGCAGCAGGTCAACTGAAAAGATCTTAAAAAGATGTTTTCTCCTTTTTCCTAACTGGTAAAAGGAAATTTGTTAAATATCCATCAGCCTAATATTTGAATTATTTTTTGGAGACAGTCCATTTAATAATGTTTTATGCAAGGATAAAAGACTTCTCAAAGCAATAGAACACTCTCCAGTTATGTAAATGTCCCAAAACACCTCTATCATTTTGTTCTTCATTATCTGTTTGTTTGTTTTTTTTTAACACCTCAGTGAAAAACATTTATCTGGACCATTTGCCTTGCTCATGTGGGGATTTTAAGAAGAAAAAGGCCTTTAAATTATTTTTAAAAAAACACGATCCAGTAAATTCAGTATCATATCTTCAACCTAAGAATATCATCTTTTTTAGAGAACACATTTTAATTTTTGTGAAAGCTGAAAGCACATTATGGCGTCATCTATTGTCAGTCAAGTATTCAAGTATTCTACCACATTTCGACTTAGTAGGCCTAAGAGTTACCATAGTTACTAATTAACGCCTGTGTCCTGAATGCATTAGACTCCATTACAGAGAGACTGTTTACATTATGTAAAATGCTTTTGTTCTAAATAAATTAAGAAAATATGTCAGATACATTAAATCTTACTGCAGATAAAATTAACTCACCTATTAAATTCTTTATTGGTTTGTTAATCTAAGTCTCAGAATTAAGTCTAAACTATTGCTAAAATGTTGTCTTTCTCCTTATATTTTTGTTTAAAAAATATGTCACATTGTTATCCCCTTTATTTTTTAATTGTATTGAAGGGACACTGCATAAATAACATTAGATAGGTTTAAATAGGTATCATCATACAAATCAACGAATTGACATCCTATATAATACGCTAAAGTCACCACCAACAGTCTAATTCTATCATTACCTGTGTAACTGACCCCCTTCACCTGATTTCCACACATACCCCCTTCCTTTCTGATAGCCACTAATTCAGCCCTATAGATTAAAAGTCTGTTTTTGTTTAACTTAGTTAATGTCTTTGTTTTTCGATAAATGGCATATGAGTGAAATCCTGGACTGTTTATACTACTGACTTACCTCACTAAATATAATTCACTCTAGGTTCACACATCTTGTTGCAAAGAGCAGGATTTCATCTTTTTTTTTTAATAGTTGAGTAGTATTCCACTGTATGTGTGTGTGTGTGTGTATGTGTTTGTATGTGTGTGTGTATAAATATATTACATTTTCATCCACAGGTAATTAGGTTGCTTCTAGTTCTGGGCTATTATAAACATAATCTATATTCTTCTGAATTTATTTTTCTAGTAAATTTCAATATACTTTACTATTAAAATAATATGTAAATGGAAATATTACTTTATTGTAACAATTTTAAAAGTTTATGCAAACCACTACTAAGTATTGTTTTCTAGAAAGCAACTTAGTTTCTAGTGTTATATATAATATTTCAGGCAGTAAGAAATAATCAATAAACTTTTCTTTTTGTCAGCTTCCATCCAATATATTGATTTTTACATCAGTTTATCTGAAATCCAATTAATTTGTCTTGAATTATATATTTTATATAGGAAGATAT
Source organism: Solenodon paradoxus (assembly GCA_004363575.1). Classification (NCBI taxonomy): domain Eukaryota; kingdom Metazoa; phylum Chordata; class Mammalia; order Eulipotyphla; family Solenodontidae; genus Solenodon; species Solenodon paradoxus. Next base: position 973,987 of record RJWH01000149.1, on the reverse strand, counting down.
TTTAAATTCTTGAATTTCAGAACAAAAGTGCTAAAATGTTAAAAATGAAATTTATATCATGTATCCTCATGATAGTTATTCATTCAAATATGAGTATTCCTAAACAATAAACCTATTGATGAGAAATAATTAACTTTATAATGATTTTACCCAATTGCTAGTCATCTAAATTTGGTTAACAATTTATCACTTTTTGTAACATTATCATAATATAAATGAGAAAAAAATGAATATTCTAATGCCTAAAATATATCTTGTAGAATAAATGCTACATCCATCTGTAAGTGTGCACATTTCATGTGCTAAGATTGAGAAACAGCAAGTATTTAATAAAAAAAAAGCTGGCAGAACTCTTCACCAGTATATCTTACACTGGAAGACTTAGAAGCACCTTAAATCTATGCAAACAACACCATTATCACTTCCATTAAAGCTTCTCTTTTTGTGGTATTCATTTACAAATTTATAGAACCCTACTTATCCATGAAAGTCAAAAATCTAGAAATGATTTCTCTTACCTAACCACTGTTCCCACTCCTACACACATAGGCAGTGGGTCGTAAGTAACTTCTCTGTGCCACTTTCCATTGCCTGCTCCCATTGTCTTAGTTCAGGTTTTATTCTCTCCCTCTTTCTCTTTCTATCAAAAAAATAAAACTAGCCTTTTAACTGTTCTCGCTTCCAAACGTGTCCTTGATGAACTCATTTTCTCTATTACTCTTTGTTCTCCTATACGAAAATAGATACTCTATTCATTCATGCATTATTAAATCAAACTTACTAAGACCTATAGTGCTTTACTCAGGTAGATACTGAATACACAATGACTATGTCACTAATATGCCATCCTTTTCTTCAGAAACATTTGGAGAAATCCTCTGTTCCCGTAAGCCTCTCTCTGCCCCGGCTTTCACTTTGCTATGACTTCTTCTGTATAAGTCTACACGCCAGACCCCAAGTAACCAGACTCCACAACTAGTAAGAATGAAATGATTAATAAGATTTTGATCACTGACTCAAAGAAAAATCAAATGTAATAAAATCAAGATGGCAAATGGAAACAGACATATGATAGCAAATGCTTAAAAAGAGGTGTAAAGGAGGTGATATATTAATTGAAAGCAAAAGTGAGGTAGAGTCCAGATGAATTTCCTCCAAAAGCTCTGGGTAATTCCAATATCTGGTGGTCTAGGAAAACCCTAGAAGAAACTCTAATCCACAAGACAAAAACTGAAACCTTATGATGAAATTGGGCCTTTATTCTAATATAGGTGTCTACTCCATCCCATTCCACTTCCCTCCATTCAGCCAAGAATCCACACAATCTGACACAGACTCCCAAATCCCATGCTTTCTCCTTACCTCACTTCTTTGCACATGCTGGTTGGTTTCTCAGTCTCAGCTCCTCACCCCATATGCACCCAGAGATTTTCTTTGTCCCTTTAAGATTTAATTCAGAGGTCACCTCTCCAGTGAAGACTGCTCTATCATGCATGTTCTCCAACCATGAGGAAAAGAAATTTGGGTCAGTCCTCCTATGCTATCATGTTTTACACATAAAACTCGCTTTTCAAAGACATAGTGTAATTCAGACTTAAAGAATTCATGGGGAGACAGGTACTCTTATGCATTGCTGGTTGATTACTATGATCTCATTAGAAGATAATTTGGCCATACCTCGTGAAAATGTATGTACTTGATTTCTTTTTTTCTTTCTCTTGAATTTTTCCTCTCTAACAAAAAATATCACCAGTACAAAGACAGAGATCTATGTAGAAAAGAGTTATGTCAGTTTCACTAAAAATATTAAAAATTGGAAATGACTGAAATAGTCAACTACACAGGAATGCTTAAATTATGATAAAATAGGAACAGGGGCCCAATCAAAGAACACTTTTTAGTATGGGGGGGAAAATATGATTAATATAATGTTAAGGAAATGAATCAGAATATAAAAGTCATGAACAATTTTATTTCAAATGTTAAAAATTGAAAAATATATATCAAAATGCTCTAGCAGTTATCACTGGATAACAGATTTGTGAGTAAACTTTATTTTTCTCTCACTGTATTTTCCAATGTGCATGTGTTAGCTTTAATAATAAAAATGCTGTACTATATTTTTAAATAGATTTACTAAACTAGCAGATTGCTAGACTGAACTAATCCATCCATTCATCTGTTCATTCATTCATCATTGAAAAAGGTCATTCCAATGGTTTTGTACAGATATAACCTAAGTACATCTTGTTTCTGCCCCAAGTCACTGAAATGAACAGTGCTAGCATCTTCAACCCTGGCCTATGAGCCAGAGAAAGACAGTCTCCAGATAGCATGCTTTCAGAAACTGGACACAGTAATAGAGAAATGTGAGCTCTCATAAATGAATCAACATTGCATATACTTTGAAAGTTTGCCTACCATAGAGGTGGCATGGTGACTCCTAATGACCATCAGAAAACAAGATATTCATTATATCCAGTTCATACTGACATTTATTTATTACTGAAAAAAGTGACTTCCAAAAAATAATCACAGAAAATTTTAGTAAGTTCTATGTAAAACCAATTTTCCCTAACTCATATTGTTTGGTTTTTTGTTTTATTTTGTTTTGTTTTTTGCTTTTCATTTTTTTTTATTATTCTTAGGGACATTTTGGAATAGAGTTAGTATATTTAGAGTAGGGAGAAGTATGCTACAAAGCCTGTTGAATGCTGATCTTGGTAAGAAATTTTTTTCTTTACTATCTAGAGCTCCTGAGCTATAATAGAATAATATCCCATTCCCCTACCCTGTTGGTAGAAAAATCAGAAAGATTCTTAAATTACAAAATTGAATGACAGGTATAGGTAAGATTTGTCATTGACTTTTCCTAATAACTATAATCATTGGGCTATAATCATTATTCTGGAAGAAAAAGAAAAAGCAATAGTTAGCACTCTTCACATCACCTAGGCATTGTTTTCAGAAGTTATTCATCTGAGAACACATGAAGTACAGAACTTTTAGTCACTTGAAGGAAAAGAGGCTTGAAGAACTATGGCCACTTAGAATGGAATTTTTCTTTCTTTTTCCTTGAGGCCATCAGCAACTGCCTGTAATTCATACCCTCAATAGAGAGATCTTGTAGAAAAGCTTCCAAAGACTTGCACAGGAGAATTTGTTGCTAAAAAGCATCTGGAGCAGTCAACTTTATTCTATGACAGCTCCATTATCATGCTGATTTGGTTGTAAGAGAGACAAAAGGAAAGAGAGAAAAATCTCTCTTTTCTTTTTTAAACAGGTTAAGCAACTTCTAAACAGAATTCTTTTAGTAAGCTTACCAAGAGGTAAAAGAGTAACTTTCCAGGTCTTGGTGTCACTCCTAAAGAAATTGAAATCCTTGCATTATTCAGTATTTGCTCACTAAACAACATTGGTAATTTTTTTTCATTGCTCTAGACATTATTTTCTTTTGCTAGCTGTCATTTTCATTGGGAGAGCACTAATCCATGGTATTTGATAAAAAAAAATACAAAGATTTCTTGCCTGCAGCCAATAAAGTTCACAAATCTTGGAACTAACTTCCAAACTAAAGTTGTCTATTTCCCAAAGATTCCCCAGAAATGAAGCCTAAAGTCAACTTCTGTGAAAGAACATAGACCCCTGGAGGTAGAACCTGACTCATCCCTTCCCATCTGTGCAGTTCCAAGGAAGATGCTCATACTGAGGTTTGGGAAAGCTGAAATGCATGCTGTCATTTCCTGGAGACTTTGGTCTTCCAGAAGTAGAAGAAAAAGAGGAAAAGAGAAAGGATACACTGTAACAGTCAAAACTGAAGGTAACAGCACTTGCTTGTGCTTGCTGTGTGCCTTATAGCTGCTCACTGGCCTTCTCTGTCTCCGTTTCCAGGTCTATAGAATAAAGGAGAGATAGTTACCTACAACTTTCTAGCTCACTAGGGAATCCTACTAAATGGTAAATTCCATTTCATGAATCCCTTTGAGTTATTCCAGAATGGTAAATCGCCAAGTAAAAGTTTTATGGAAAAGCATAACAGCATAACGACTGCTTAGCAGTCAGTGGGGAAGGCACAGAAGGAAAAAGCCTGTGGTTCTCTTTCCACTTTTTTTTCCCCTGAGCATGTTCTGTGAAGCGAGGCTTTCAGCAGAGACAATGGGTATGCTTTTGTAGTGAGAAAATCAAAGTGAATGCAGAAGACTTTAATTTTCTAAATCACAAATGAGGCATCCACAGAGCTGCAGGTATTAGAGAAGAGCAAAGGAAAGCAAACACCGGATCAGTCATTTCAAAATGCCAAAATCTTGTACATGGGAATAGAGATTTAAATTTTTTGTAAATGGCTTTCACTGGGTTTTTGAGCTTTAAGAGATTTTTTAATTGAAGAAAATCTGTGTCCATGGTTACAGCTTTATTTCTGTCATTCCAACACACACACACACACACACACACACCAGCTTATCCACCTACGTATGATACATCTCACATTTTGCTCTAGAGATATCTACTGTGTGACCGTTAAAAATATGTTCAGGGTCACAGTTTTTTATAGATCTAAGGCAACAATGCAAAACAAACATCAAGCACTTCTGCCAGCATCCACTGCAGACATGACTAACCAGTCAGAAGAAATACCATGGCCAGGTAACTACTGTCTAGGACTCAGACTAGTAGAGCATTGAAACCCATTTTCCATTCCAGCAGTAAATGAAAAGAACGCTGAATTTAAATCAGAGGATCAATTTCTGTTTCTTTTTCATTTTCTAAATGTTACTGAAGGAGCACAGCATCATAACCTATCTAGGTTTAAGGAGTGCATCATGGTAAATCAGCATCTGTACATAACACAGCAAGTTTACCGCCAATAGTCCAATGCCACCCTTCACCATGTAACATTTCTAATGTCAACAATTCTGTATTAGACTTTGAAAAGCCACATCATTCTCATTGTCTTTCTATTTTCAGTAAAAGCGGAGTTTAACTAGAGCACAAGGGGATTTTACTAGGTAATTTCCAAGACTACAGCCTTCTTCAGTTATTCCTAATTCCAACATACACAGATTTTTTTTTTAAGTCATACTACCAGAAAATTCATCACCACAACCAATGCATTTATTCACAAGAATGCACAACACTCCACAACTACAACTTTAGGGTTTTATCCCATAAATCACATACATTCCCACCCCCTAGCCCCACCGTCACACATACAAAAGGAGTCCTTTCAATAGGTAACATACTAAAATTAACTAGTAATTTAGGATTTTCTTTGAGTGTTCAAGTTCTTTATATAAAGAGCACTCCTAGGCTCTTTCTTTGCAGTCTCTCCTATTTTCTTAATAATTAAAAAAGTAATTCCATCAGTTAACTGTTTTAGTTACAGAATCAAAAATTATAGCAAACGTGGTCAGTAGGGAGATTTCTTTCAGAAAGTCATAAAATCTTTTGTTTTGCTCCCTATAATTTAGTATTTACTCTTCCCTCTCTAAAAGTAATGATAACCAACATGAAAAGAAACACTGGACCTCAATTCTAATAGCATACATGATTAGGCTGTGATAGGTTTGTTTTTTTCTTTTTGCCTCCCACTTCAAATATCAAGGGGCAATAGAGTTTCAGCATATAAATTTAGGGGAAAAAAACATTCAGTTGAGTGACACTCAGGTGACTTTTTAAAATTTTTAATTAACTGTATTGAAGGAACACTGAATCATAACATTATATAGGTTTAAGGTATGAACCATTGGAAATCAATGCCTGTGTTAATTATCAACAATCCAACTCTTCCCTCGCCATGCATTTTGATCACCTTCTACCCAATTTGTACAATGGTAGAATATTCCCTTCTAAGTATTAGTCTTTATATCCGTGGCTCAGATTTAAAAATGAGACTTTATGCTCCCTATGAGAAGAGAATAAGATGCAGAGCAATGAAGAGAGAATGGCAATGAAATCATGGACATGGTTCCCCAGTCTCACCTTCAGTAGAGAACCAAACTGGTCATGAAGAAATCACCTTCTTTGTATGATCTCGAGTAACTGTTTCAACACTGAAACTACTGCATGCATTTCAAAGTGATGACATTAGGTATATTGTTATATAATCCGTAAAGGTCTATAAGAGAGTATACAAAAGTGGCATGAAACATGTAGTATTATATATTATTATACGTACTACATATTAAGAAAATGTATCTTTTTCCTAATATGTGGCAAGTAGATTATTTTAAAGTTAGGTTTTACACTCCAAGTCACTCCATCCCTTTACATCATGTGAAATGACTTATTACTCTATTATTTACAAATAAAAAATTATAATTGTATCAGTTTTCAGGGTTACCATAATAAATTAACATAAACTTTGTGGTTATAACAACAAAAATTAATATTTTTAGAGTAACGGAAGAAAAAAGGTGAAATTAAGGAATCAACAGAATTGGGTTTTTTTTTGAGGACTAAGAGAGGATTTGTATCCCATGAATATGTCTCCTAATTATGCTGTTTCTGGAGTTCGCTATTTCTGGAATTTACTGTTCTTTGGTTAATGACACCATGACTCTAATCTCTGTTCTTTTTAATCATGTCTGTTGCCACCTGTGTGTGTGTGTGTGTGTGTGTGTGTGTGTGTGTACCTGTGTCTCTTATTTTTATTTCATAAAATCTTTATAATACTAAAAATCCGATATTTAGATTAGGTAGAGAACTAGACTAAAATTATACAGAAAGTAGCAAAACTTGGATTCACATCTAAATCTGAGGGTAAAGCTTGTGTTTTTAACCACCTCTAGCCTTGTACTTATTCAGTAGGTCACAATTTCAATGACAGCTCCCAAAAGAAGGAAGAGTCAAATACACTGGAATGGGAAGATAATGGAAATTTAACTGCTTGCTTTGTTACTTTTGCCACAGCATGGATTCAGTTAAATTATACTCAGTGTTCCCATTTTGAAACAGTAAAACCAGAAAATAAACTAAGGGTCATAATTGGCATTGAGTAAAACCTACTCTTTGCAAGCTAATATCATGGAAGCAATTAGCCCAAGAACAAACTTTAAACTCCATAAATGCAAGGAACTATTAAGTTTATCAACATAGGTTTAGGTTCTGGCACTGGATCTTGAGCTCCTTCACATAAGAACTAAATATCAAACATTTTGTGAGACTTCATTAGGGGTCAAATGTTGTAATAAAAACTTTCCTTACATTATTTCATTTCATGCTTACTCTCATTTATACATCATATACATATACATTATACATCATTTATCATCAGGAAACTGAGGCTTAAGAAGAGGTAGTCATGTCCAAGCTTATAAAGCTCCTATGCTGTGTAAATAATAAACTTGGCTGAATAAATTGCTAACCTTCACATTGCAGATAATATAAAAGACAAAATATGTTTACCAGCTATCCAAGCAAACGCTAGTATCTATATAATTAAGTTCTTGGAGAACAGTTAGAAATCTGATAAATACAGCAACTATTGACAACTTCCTGCTATCATCACTGAACATGACAGGAGAAAACTAATGACTTTTAACCTAGATTTTTCTCCATAGACCAGTAGCCCTGCAGTAACCGAGGAAGGCCTGATATCGTTGGCATAAGCATTTTACATTCCTAAGAACAATCAACCTGGAAAACAAAACCAAAAAATGTAGATTTTGTTTAATTCATGAGAACCTTTTGAGAGTATCAAGTAGACAAATCCTTTCAGCTTTGCCACGTGCAAGTATATGGCTTTGGCTTTCTGAGCAAACTATCTCTTCACATTTGTGAATCATGCCTTGAAGAAGGTTGATTAAGACAGAAATAAAAGAACAACTGGTAACATCAGTAATCTTGATGATCACACAGCAGATGGTCGCTTCTTCAGTCAGACAGACAAAACAGCATGCCACACATCCCCCACGTTATCTTAAATGGAACGAACTAGCTACCACAAGGAGAGAGAATGATGTTACACAAGATGATCAGAGAATCAAATATTTCAAACATTCTTCACCCAGGTCTTCACCCACACTTCCAATGAGCAAAGCCAAGCACCCATGTTCTAGCTGATGATGGGCAAATTCTCTCTGGTCTGCAGATCCACTGTTTGATGTCATCCCTCTAAGTAGCTCTGAATTTACTAGGAAATACATAATCTTCACAATACTAGATAAAATGTACTGAGTGCCTACTGTGTGTGAACTAGACTACTTATCACATGTACACTGTAGACAGTACTATGCATGGTATATGTGTTATCACGTTCAGTCTTCAAAATAACCCAGTGGTGTCAGTGCTGTTACAATCTTCTTTTCACAGAGGAAGGAAGTTGTTTTATTGGCTCCTATTTGCACAAATCAATCTCAAATATATATTACTCCCTTTCATTTGATTTTATATCTTATGCTCTGCTTAATTACCTTTGTTAGACAGGGACTACTCGATAACAAATAATTCAGGTGTCACATAGAAGTGGCATATAGCAAGCTTCCATCTTAACCTCATACAACTCTTGTATCAGACAGATTTAGTGAAGGAAATTTTATTCAGCCTAGAGCAAGAGGCTTGATGAAGAGATTGTTTTACAGAGGTGCTGGCACAGTTAATGGAAGACAGAAAGGAGGTTGATGCTCTCAAAAACTAGTTAATAGAGGGACACCAAAGCCAAAGGAAGAAGGGAAGAAAGTAGCCAATGAAAACAGAAACCACAGAGTAGCCATAGCAGTATAAGGTCAAGCTGTGAGAGCAGGAACAAAACAGCTTGCTGTCTTGTCATCTTTTTCCTGTATTGTCCAATACTTCTGTTGGAAGACCAACTCAACTGAAAGCCATTCAGTGAGGGGGTCCAGGTGATGTAATCTTGAGAAGTCAATCTCTTTAAAAACACAGCAGAGCACAGACAGTGAAGAATGGATGCAGGGAAACACATCGACACAATATAAAGCTTCCTCCCTCTATGCTGATATCAACGTCTAGATTGAAGTTGTGAAACTAGCCTGATAGATCATCAAAAACAGTATCACTGTGCAATTTGCAGTCTTAAAAATATTGTGGCCTACTTATTTACACCACTGAATTTTTATTTTATTCAAGTAATATCACACCATAACATTTTATAGGTGTGCATCATTGTAAGTCAACATCTGCCTGTGCTATTAAGTCCACCCACTGTCAAATTCTATCATTTACCACATAATTGATCCCTTTTACCAGATCTGCCCAACTCCTCATCTCCCTCCCATCCTGGTCACCACTAATTTGATCTTACAAGACTAAAATCATTTTTTTTTTAATTTGGTTTATTTTGGGGGTTTCTCTACCACAAATGAGTAAAATCATATGGTGCTTGTCTTTCCCTGTCTGACTCCATTCAAATGGTTGCCAATAGCAAGTTTTAATCTCTTTTTAAATAGTTGCATAGTATTCCATTGTGTACATAAACCACATCTCTTTAGATACTTATTTGTCTATGTGAATTTAGGTTGTTTCTAACTCTTGATAATTATAAACAATGTTGTAATAAACATGGGAATGCAAATGTCTCTTCAACTTAGTAGTTTGGAGTTGGGGGACTAAATATCCAGAAACAGGATAATGGGATCACATAAAATTTCTATTTTTCATTTTTTGAGGAATCTCAATACCACTTTTCATGATTGTTATAGCAATATACAATCTCACCAACAGTGGTTAAGGATTCCCTTCAGTTTGTCCCCTTAGATATGCCCTTATGGTAACCAAATGCCCCAGATTATTATTTTTTTAAGGGCTAGAAATCTGCTTAAAGCAGAAGAAATCCTCCTGTGCTGAAAATGTCACTCTAGAGTCATTTAGCTATGTTCTTCCTGATATGACTATTTATTGTTAATATGGATAGTATACACTCATCCATATTTCAAGTTTCAGAAGCCCTTTAAATCAAGCTCTACAGAGATAATGTAAGATATTATGATACAATCATAGCAGAAGCATAAATGATATTATGTAGAAATTAATTGTATAAGGAGGTATGGTTTGGTAGAAGTTGAGAGGGAAGAATTATGTTATAAGCAAACTAAAGAAATTCTTCTCAACTGTGGCATTATCAAGTACAGATCCCTTGTTAACAGCCAGTGACAGACCAAAAGAGAGTGACAAAAGAATACTTTAGGAATTGTTCTAACAAGATTCCAGTCAACTAATATTAAAACAGTGTTCCCATTTTCGGGAGATTCTAAACTAGTTCAAATCATTACTTGCTGTTTTGCTTAGTAGTCCTAACATTTTAAGTTATAGGAAGCAATAAATTAGTCCTTAGGACAAGTTAAGTAGTGTGTTTCCAGAATATGCTCAACAATGACAAAGAAAAAAAAATCACCTTGTTTGATCATGTCAGAGTTTGTTTCTAGACTAAGTTTTCATTGGTAAACTTAGAAACAGTGCACAAAGATAAAAACAGTAAATAAACAAAGCAAAGCAAATTGCTGTTTGTAATTTTACGTCTAACACCTTTAGGGGAAGACTAAGAGCCATGCACTAAATTGCACATACCAACTTGGACATTTTTTTATGATCCATTAGGCTTTCTTTAACAGAGAATTATGTTGTCATTCCATAATACTCTCCTGAAACATTTATGCAAGTGTCAAGGATACATTTGATACAATTAAGAGTCCCATAATATCTTTAAAACATTTGAAATGTAGTGCACAAATTGGGAATTGCTGTGGGTTGAAACACATGTAAATAAAAGTGGCAAATTTTGAGAAATAAAACTTGAAATATATTTGGAGAATCTATATTACAACTTTCCCAGGATGTGTTTATTGTTGCTTTTCTTTTACTTTGAATTTATATTTGCCTTTAGAAGTTCATATTATTTCTTTTTTTTTAATTGAAGCAACATTGTATTATAGAGATGTATGTTTCAGGTGTGTATCATTATAAATCAGCATCTTTATATATGTCATTAAATTCACCACTAAAAATCCAATTCAATCCTTATTTTTAAGAGAAAAGCTACACCATTGTGATTTATTACTTTACATTATATATCCATGTTTATTTTTTATAAGCTCCCTCAGAATAGAAATTGTCAACTTTTAACTGTGAAATTATAATTTATAATCCAATGACTTTTCTTTGGGACTTGTTTCTCCTGAAATAAAGCCCTATGTTGAATTGCTAGGTGAAAATAATTTTTAGCAATTTTTAAGTCCCGACAATTTTGAAATGCAGCATCATTTTCCAGCAACAATAATTCTAGCATGTATTATTGAGAATCTCCAGTAAACTCTCTACAATTCCATTGGTACTCCCTCCTCAGATCTTCTTTGCATTAACAAACTTTAAAAGAGAGTTCAGTTCTTCCTTTAAAAACACGTTTTTAAATATGACGCTATTTTAAAAGGCCAGAAATGGTATGTCCAGTATAGAGAGTATTTGATGTTTTCAAATGCAATGTGACATCTTTTGCCTCACAGTGTCCTTCTAGCAATCTTCTGAAACAGAAAATGCAGTTGGTGTAATTTCATTTTGCAGTTGAGGGACTGACACTTAAAGAGGTTTAATGACTTGTCCATTTAACCAACTAGATTACAGTGGGAACACAGGAGAGACAACATGAACATCCAAGTCTCAGTTTCTCGACCTCACAGCATGGCTACCTGACTGGACAGAGCTCCATTTAGAGAAGAGAGTGATCCAATCACCCCTGCTTCTTTGAGTCATAGAGAAATTCAGTAGCCAAGCTCTGCTATCCTTCTAGAGTCTTGTATGGTGATCATTTCAATTTCCTACACCAAGATAAGAAGGAACCTCTTTAGGACGATACTTTCCAGCTACTTGGAAAGTCATGGAGTCTGCTACTATCTTATTTCTTTGCTTTTAAAATCCAGTGTTTTAAATTGTAGCTTCTAATTTAAGACCCTAGGTTTTACATCTGGTTGGACCACTAACTTACTATCTTATCCTGGGAAATGAACTTAAACTCTCTGCTTAACAAGCTACAAAATGACTATAATAAGGGTGACCTCTTCAGAGCGATGTGTGAATTCTTTCATTATAATCATTATATTCCATCCACGCAGCGGAAAATGCTGTGCCAATTACAGATTAGGACTTGGTTAGACGCCAGTAAATCTTAAGCAGGGTAGGTGGAGATAATGATATTGATCAAGAATGACTTTCTAGATGTATAGCATCAAATATTTATGGCATTGGAAAATATATTTCAAGGACTGTCTTCAATATAATAATCTCCTTCTGGAAATGTTAATACCTAATAATGATGGAAAAAAATTCAAAGTTGCTTTTGAGCCTAGTTATTTCACCAAAAACAAAAACAAAAGCAAAACTCCAATGCATTGTGGGATGGGGGTTGGGGAGGCAGCAGAAGGCAAGATTTTAAACAATATTCCAGTTACCCAAGTCGCTGTTACCTGCTCAGCTTGGTTAGCCATGTGAGTTAGTCATTATCATCACTTCTTATTCTCCTCTTCGCATCAACCAATTATTTACTAGATGAAGCAATCTCCATTATGCATCAAGTAAAAAGCATGTGTCTGCCTGGTGCTTTGTCTAATTGGAAGTGGCCACAATTATGAAGACACAATTTAATATGTGGGGAATAGAGTCTATTTCCAATGGGTTATGAAGATGCTACAAAGCCTTTGCCAGTAATAGAGCATAGATGATTTTGCTGCAGACCATAGGGAATGATTTATGAATGATGCCTGCAGAAAAGACCAGGGATGGCCTCCCAATTAATCAAATTCCAAAGCACCTTAACAAAGGATGCCGTTCTGGTCATCGGAAGCTCATTAGTAGACAATGACCCCTAGTTTTCAAATAGCCTTAAAAGAAACCATGTAATGAAAATAATCTATCAGCTAGGAATAGATGAATGTTATCTCTTAATGAGAGAGAAAACCCAGTGGCTTGTTTAATACAAATAAATAAATAAGTCCACCCTGAATTTACATAATTTGTGGAGAAACTTGACTATATTTTTTATAAAATAAGAAATGACCTCCTTTAAAAAGGTACTGAAACTAAATAGTCAGCTTCCTAATGACTCTGCACACCATTTCTTGATCTAAGAAGCACTTATTATTTCTCTTTAAAAAATACATGATTTCATTATGTTGACACAATATAGGTAGTCTTTATTTGATTATAATTTTTATTGAAGTAGCATTGTATTATGATATTATATAAGGTTCAGGTGTATGTCATTATAAATCAACATCTGTATATTCTTCATTTAATTCACTACTTCACCATTTCATCACATAATTAACTCCTTTTATTCAATTTGTCCTTCCACTTTCCTCATTCCCTCCTGGTAGATGTATTTAGCTGAGCCATTAAGGAAAGCAATATAGAGATTTCTCAAAAAGTCAAAAATAGAAATTCCATGTGATTCAGTTATCCCACATGTGGGATATTTACCCTAAACAAAAAAAATACCTAATTCAAAAGTTATATGCACCCCCATGTTTATTGCAGTGCTATTTATCATTTCTAAGAGCTGAAAACGACGCAAGTGCCCATTGATCGATGAGTGAATCAAGAAGAAGTGGTATATACACAAAGTGAAACTGTACTTCTCTATAATAAAAAGTAAACAAATAGCGATGAAATTCTGCCATTTGCAAGTACATGGACGAACCTAGAGAGCATTATGCTTAGTGAAATAAGTCATATGCAGAAAGACAAGTATCAGTGATTTCACTAATGTGTGGCATATAAACAAAAAATGAACTAAGTAGGTACTCTTTCTGGTATACTGTGTATATCATAAACAAAACCCAATCCAGGTCATTGGTTGGCAAGCCAGGAGTTATAATTCATTAGTGAAGGTGACGGGAAATATACTAAGAAGCTGGCAATGGAGCTGCCCATGTAATACGGCAAGTAAAAATGGTAGCTCCTACTTATGTGGTTTAACCCTGAGCATTTTACTATACTCCCACTTTCTTATTTTTACTTCAAATAGGATAAATTGACACACCATCATTAGCTCAAATAACCTAAAGAACATTAGTGGAGAGCACTGAGTCCTTCATGACGTTATTAAGCTGCATCCAACTTTGGAGAAGATGGTCTCCAAAGTTCTCTGTACCAGAGGAAGAAGGTCTGAAACAAATCCCCGCTGTAAGAAGCACCAAGGGAACATGGCAGAGTTGTGAAGTTTGATGTCGACCATCAACAGAAACCACTATGACAGGTTTCAGGAATTATTCAGAGAACATCCCACAGTGGCTATGTTTTCTTTTTAGCAATGATGTTGCATGACCTAGACCCTTTGCTATTCATTTCATGGTTTGCATCCTTGTAAGCAGAACTAAGCATTGCTTTGAAAAACTACAGAAATGAATTGAATCTCAAACTCCGGGCAATAACCATATCTTTTGTGCTTCTATTGTAGTTAAAAATTCCCCGCTGGTGTCACATTTAAGTTAATATGTTTTTACCCACAGGTCTAAAAGACTTTTATTAAATATTAAGTAATGAAGCAGCTGTTCTGTTACTGTCACAGTTATTTGCAATATGTCAGATAAGATGAGCCTATTATGAAAAAAGTTCATCTTGGACTTCCTCTAAAATATTCACAGGACTTCCAAGTGTATGTCTTCAAATTTTTCCCCACAATCTTTAGGAAGAATGGATAGGGTTGCTGCCACCCCAATCCGTATCCACAGTGAAAGATGAGTTTGGGTTGTCTGGGGCTGATGCCACCATTCTGAGTACCCTGACTGGTCAGTTCAGGGAAGCAACTAAATTAAGTCATATCAGTCAAACCAGATCAGTGTGATCCTTGTTGGTAAACCAGACATTCTCCATCCCAGTGAAGAGACATAGACTGTGTCATTACCAATTGTGAGCAGTGTTGCAAGACAGTTGTTACTCAGGACTCAAAGGTGTAAGCATAAATGATTTCCTCTTTTCTTTAATTAGAGCAGATCCAAAGTATTCTCTTTAACAGTGACCCTGCCACTCTCTGAATATCTAATTCACCCCTAAAGGAGACAGAAGATTGGCATCACCACTAATACAATGTAATTGGAAATATAATTTGTACAGAATGCAAACTGAATTGTTAACAGCAACTTACTTCATTTTGAAGAGTAAGGAAAAAGTGGAAAATCACGAATTTATTTATCTATTTTAATGACCAAAATAACCAGTTCACTTGAATAACCCCAGCCTTTAGTACAATTCTTTAAGATTATGTCACAAGGCAAAATAAAATTCCACTGGAACTTTGTGATTTTCCCAACATCATAGAATGTCAGTTTGATTAAATCCAAGAGATAGAAAACTTTTTCACAGTGATTTGTTCTATATTATAATAGTAGAATATGCTATTTAGCAGTTCAGGGTCTAGAGTCAAATTTTCCTGATTTTAATTCCATTACTGCCTCTGTTGATAACTTCAGGCCTGTTTCTTAACCTATCTGTGCCTCAGTTTCCACATCTGTAAACTGGGCATTATAAAATAGTATTTGATTCACTGGATTTTATGGAAGTTAACTGAATCAATATCAGTATTTGTCAGTATTTGTGAAGTGCTATACAGTGTCTAGTATACTAATACTCAATAAAGCTCCATCATTTCAAGTTGTCATGGCTTTTCCTCAGCATGGTAGTCATCGGAATTGCCAAGGACCTTTGAAAACGCACTGTCACTCTCATTTTGACTGAATCAATACATCAGGATTAACCCAAGAAATGTATTTCGTAAAAATTCTGAGTCTCCTGATTAACTGAGTGTTAACACTGTTTTTAGCACTGACAAATCCTATCAATTATGCCCATTACAAACTTCAAACAATAGAAATATTGTTTGCATCCACATTGCTTCAAATATTTGCATGTATGTATATGCAGACATGTATATGTCTGATTGCCAAATCTAATTTATATTAATTATTCAACATGATGGTTTATTACAATTATTTCCATTTTATAAGAAAATACATTAAATGACAAGACTACATATCTTAGTGAAGCTTAAATACAGTTGCTGAGAATAGACCAAAATGTAAAATCTCCCACCTATGAGACACTGTTGAACTAATATTCCATTATTTCTGATTCACCTGCCTTTTGCTAATGAGATTCTATCTGTCCCTCTGAACGATTACTTTTAGTTTATAATGCATATATATTAAAACTGAAATTTCTTCAACAGTCATGTACTTAATTTCAGAGAAATTATTTAATTTCTTAAAGAAATTTACAAAGAAAAGCTTTAAAAGCAGAGAAGTGATCTCCTTATTGGAAATTGGTCTTTACAGTACCAATCAAGCAGGTAATGTTGCTCCCTCAATGTAAGGACTACTGTCACCCACAGTCTCTGGCCACATTTGCACCACAAATTGCTTTCTAAAAGTAATAACGCAGAAGACAAACATTATTCATTTGGACCTAAAATCTATTGGGGACTTGAAGGGTTTAGATGCTGTAGCCTGCAGCGGACAAGATAAGAAATACTTCAATAAAGATGTACTCAAAGGACTGTTTCCTCTTTCACTGGGAGAAAGGATTATATGAAATAGTATCTAAAATTATCTTAGGATATTCTTCTAATATGCACAGACAGATGCATATAGACAGATGACCTCTCTTTTTTCAAGACAAATGCCATAATTAGAGATCTTATCAGAAGCATTACCCCTTTCTGAACATTTTGATGGAAAGAGAATAGGTTTAGTATGAGACACCTTCTCTCAGGTCCTTCATTGACCTCCCAAGTGACCCCCAACGAGGTGATTAATCTCTTCTCACCTCAGCTTTTTCACATGCAAAATAGGGAATTATTGCCTGGATTAAATCTGATCATGAAAAATTGATTCCTCACCTAATGCAGAGTAAGCATTCAGTAATATTGAACAGTTAAATATTTATACATATGAAATATTTTACATTTTCTTCTATGTATTAATATTTACCATCCTTGAGTGTTAACTGTTACTGCAAATAAAATACCTGTTCTTACACTTCAGAAGAATAAAACTGCATTATTTTTTCCAGTGCCTATTATAGTTTATATCCACCCTCAGCAAAAAAATGTTAATACCTATTTTACCACATAAACATGAAATTATACATGAGGGCTGATAATTTCTATTGAACCATAACTCAATTAAGATTTACTTGTTTTTATCACTAAAAATTTTTAAAGTAAAAAGACAAAAGGAACATGGGAGAAAAGGGGTAAAGAAGAAAGAGAAAGGGAAAGAAATTAGAAAGAAAAGCGCAGAGAATGACAAAAGATGAATCATTAAACAGAAAAAATGCTTACCACATTTTTCAGATAAAAATGGCAAGATTTTTTCAATATTGTCATATGTCTGTGTTTGTATTTCACCAAGGTGTGAGATTAAAAGAATATTCATTTGTTCATTCAAATGTTAAACAATACATTTGTGTTACGGAAACATGCATAAAGATAAACGTGTGTGTGTCCATGTACATGTATAATCTATTGAGAAAAAACTAAATATCTGTAAATAACATGACTATAATGACCACAGAATATAAAATAGTGAAAATCTCACTTCTGTGATTTAATATGTATAAATTTAAAATTAGGATCCAATGGTAGACAGAAAGAATTGAGCTGGAAAGTCAGTTAATAGAATCTGGTACTAAATGTAATGCCCATTACCCCCATGAAGTTAAGCAAGTCATTTAAATTTTCAAGCATTTATCATTGTAAAATGGGAAAGTAATAACATCTTTCTCATATATAGTGTATTGTATTTATAGAAAAAACATATATTACATTTTGAAGATCAATATGTGTAATATCAATATTCATTGTAAATTTACGTCATATCACATATATGATGTTTCACATTTTTATCACTATCAATAACATACATATGTGAATATAGAGACATATATATGTGTGTATATATATTCCTTTGCAGTAGAATAAATGAAAATTAAACTGATGAGACATTCATGGTCTAGATATAGACTTAATATTGTAGGAATGTCATTTTTTAAATGTTTAAGCTACAATACAATTATTTTTTAATGGAAAATTTCAACATAACAAGTTCCATTGTTCTAATGAACAACCAGGTGACAAAAAATCAGCTAATGTTTTCGAAGAAAAGAACAATTAACATTTATTATAAAACTAGTGATATGAAACTTGAATAATCAAAAACTCAAATAGTGGCTACCTAAATCTGACCCAATCCACACATTTCCCCCAAAACTCTACACAGCAACTTAGGGAAAAGGAGTCCAGATTTTACACATGACCAAAAAACACAGACCAAAGCACAGAGTTTTGACAAACTTAAATACCTATAAGTCAAAAAGTAAGCAGGAGTTTTCAGAATATCTGTATTTTGAAACCTTGTACAAAACCTGCAGAGTTCAAAGGAAGCTGAACAAATGATGGAGAGTGATGAAGGGAAGAAAGCACCTAAGATGAACCTAAAATCATTATCAGAAGGAGGAAGTCCATCCCATATGTGAAAACACTGAAAAAATGTCCTAGATTAGAGCATTGACTTTAAGGGAGTTCCAGGAGGCAGACTTAAAAGAAAATTCTTTCTGGGATCTAAATGGGAAGGGCCTTTAGGAATCAATGAATAGAAAGAAACAAGAGGGAGAAATGTATGATGAGGTTGGGGAGGTGGAGTAGCAACCATAAAATAAGATCAACATTCTTCCACCCTCCTTCCAAAAAAGAACAATTCAGTGAAACCATTGAATTTTGCTCACCTGAGTGAAATCAACATTGAACTACCAAGCCCATCCATAGGTCATAGAGATAATAAATATGACTCACTAAGCATGGCTAGAAAAAGAGAAAATCAAAACCACAACATTGTACCTGATAGAGATGATAAAAATCACCCCTGCAAAGGAAACAGCAATAAAGATGGAAAGAATGATGTTCCAAATAATTATATCTCCCCAAACAATCATTCTATGGCTAAAGAAAAACATCTGAAATCAGACAATAAATTGGAAGAAATGAAATGAGAACTAACTGAACTTCAGGAAAGAAATGGGGATGAAAGTGGCAATTTTAACCAATGGAAAATGCATGGGTTTGCAATAAATGGCATTGAGATTAATGGTTACACATCTGAAACCAAATCTATTTATATTGTTCTACCTTACTTCTTATCATTAATGTATTCCAACTGTATTATTACTTTAAGTGTAAAAAAGAAAATCTCATAAAGTTGCAAAAATCACTCCCTAACTTCAAATTCGAAGGAAAATATTGACCAATTTCTCCACATAAAAATGAAAATTTTTACCTAACTGAGCTATAAACAGATATAAAAGGTAAATTATAAACCAGAAAGATATATGTGAAAGATGTATATCAATTTTATTTCATATATGTATAGCACACACATCTATGCTGCATCCTTCATAGTTAAAAATAAACAAAACAATTTGCAATAATAGGGGTAAGAAAAAAATTAAATCCCACTCACAATCAAATGCAAACTACCAGACTACTTTTTACCTACAAAAGTGCAAAGTTTAATATAGAGATTACAACAGACATATGACCTAGTTTAGAGCAACATGATTTCCACCAGCCACTAGTACTGGTATAACTTGGTATAAAATTTCTATGCAACAATTTGATAATATTTATCACAAACATTAAAAAATTACTTCAGTTCCTTCTATATGGGTAAGAGCTAACATAGCTTTATACCTAGCAGAGCAAATTGCATGTAAAAGTAAGTTCCAACCATCAAATTGCATCTTATAAAACATTTTTAGTATTTTTACCTAAACATGAATGTTTTAATGAAAAGCAGATGCTTTATTTCTATATTAATGATAAAGTCACGTGCTCAGAAACAAATCTAATATTTCTGATACCATATGGCTAGTAAGTCACCTCAACAGAAGTTCAAGATTCTTGACACAAACTTGAATGAACTGCTCTATCATAAGATAGCTATTAAAATGAATTACTATTAGATGAATTGATACATAGCTGATATGTGCAAACTATCTTTTTAGTCCAATTTTTTTTTTTTTACTCTTTACCACTTAGATAATATGTCATCTCTACTCATGCATTAAATGTTATTGCCCTATGTATTAACTTTCTAGGGCTGCCATAACTAAGTCCTATAGATTGGGTGGCTTATACAATAAAAATAATTTCACAGTTTTGGAGGACAGAAGTCTGAGGTCAAGATGTCAACAGGGTTGATTTCTTCTAAAACTTCTCTTCTTGGCTCTCTTGTTGGTGGACATTTTTTCCTGTGTCTACACATGATTTTACTGTGTCTGCATCCAAATTTCCTCTTTTAAGGACACTTGTGATATTGGATTTGGGACCAGTCTAATGATTTCATTTTTAACTTAATTAACCTTTTAAAGACTATCTCCAAATACAGGAACATTCTGAAGTACTAGAGTTAAGGACTTAAACATATGGACATGAGGGAAGGAATTCAGCCACAGCACTTTGTATAAATGTTTTTCATTAATTCATTCAATAGCTCATCGGTGAACCTGCAGTGAACCTTAGGGTGTAGAAGACCACAGAGATACAGGACATGGCTCCTGAACTGGACACATACCCTATTGAGGAAGACTGAAACATAACCAAAGGCTGATGGCACCAAGTGAAAGCCAGTGTGGTGAGTTAACACAGTGCTGTGGGCACAGCTGGGACCATTCAGCTCCCTGTGGGCCACGTCCTGAAAGGTAACTTAGAGAAGATCATTAGGAAAGGACTCAAGATGGCAGAGAAGTAAAAGCCTGAACTAGCCTCCTGCCACAGACACAACAAACCTCTCACAGAGAACCAGAGAACAAGTCCCTCTGAAACATACCTGATGACATGCTGAACAACTTACATGAGAAGGAATAAAAAGACCACATGAGAAAAAATGGGTATAGAAAGAACATACCTCAACTTGGCAAAGGCTATATATGTGACAAACCCACAACGTGAGAAAAGCAGGAGAGATGCCAATGTCTCCACACAAGTCCCTCATCCCACCCCTGCAGCACCCTCACACACATCCACCTGGGACTTAAGGTGAGATACCACCACAAATACCAAGCGAGGGACTCATTTCATACATCAGGCGCCCCAGCCTTTGGGACATGCTGCAGAGTGCTGAGTCCCCAAAACTTCAGGCTTTAAAAACCAACATAGCTTATGCCCCGGAGAAACCTAAGGCTGTAGGGCCCAAAGATTCCACTCTTAAAAAACGGCCAACACCAAGACATATTCGCGCCTAGACCGTATTTGAAGGAAAATAACTTGCCAACCTTAAACCTGCGGCAGGAGGGGCGGGAGCCAGTGAGGAAGATCCTCTGGGACAAGGGACTGGCAGGTTTCATCGCGGTGAGTAGCACAGCCTGGCAGGATCTGCTGCTGGTGGAAGCAGTTGTTCTCTTACTTGAACCCGTGAGCACGGGAGGCGTAAAAGCCCAGGCTGGCGTGCTCGTGGCAATGCCAAGAGCAGGTGGGAGCAGAACCCTGCACACCTGCGCCTTGCTCCAAGGCACCACCAGAGCCTCTCGGATCAGAGTCCTGTGCACATTCGCCGTGTCCTGCGACCCCCTCAGAGCCACTAGAGCCAAAGGTCCCCACCCCTATCACACACATACTCATGACTGTATCTTAGCCTGTGGTGTCCAGACTCCAGTGCACGTGGTACTGCCCCCTGCTTGCCTGAACATCAATCAAGGTAATACACCACATTAACAAAAGGAAGGATAAAATGCATGATTGTCTTAATAGATGCCCCTCCCCACAAAACACCCAACATTTGACAAGATTCAGCACCCATTTATGATCAAAACACTGTAAAATTGGCATAGAAGGAAGACCAAATTAGCGGTTACCAGAGGGAAGGGTCCTTGAGGGAAGGCAAATGGGGTCAGAGTAGTTGTTTGGTTGGAAGTATAAAATGACTTTCACTGGTGAACTTAATGTAGTGTGAGTCTATATATATTTTTTGATATTTATATGTATATATATTTACTCGTATATATGTATATATACATAGATATGTATATATACATTTATACGTTCACTCATAATGATAGCACACCTGAAACTTATATAATGTAATAATGCAGTAATACTTCGGTCAAAATTAAATGGTTTAAAAAAAAAAGGCCTTGTCACACTCTGGTGGCCTAGCCGCTAAAGCCACCAGATGTAGTCTATATACATCCTAAGGACCCAGGTTCAAGACCCACGGATGGAAAGGTGGGGGCGGGGAGGTTGGAGTTGGGCAACCGAGAGGAACTAAATTGAATAAATAAATGTTTCCTCCTCCTCTCTCTTCCTGTCTTGCCTTCATTCCTGCCTGCAGCTTTCCTTAAAAAATTAAAAAATGAGTATAGAAGGAACACAGAAAAATACCTCAATATGGTAAAGGCCATATATGACAAACCACATCTAACATCATATTCAATGATGAGAAACTGAAAGACTTTCTTGCAACATCGTGGGCAGGACAAGAATGCATATTTTTGCCATTTTTTTCCAAATACAATATTGGAAATCCTACCTATAGCAATTAGGCAAGAAAGAGAAAAGTTCAAGCTGGAGAGGAGGAAGAAAAACAATGACTGTTCTCAGATTGCAAGATTTTATATCTAGAAAAAACCTAAAGGTTTCACCAGAAGGCTATTAAAAATAATACACAGTGGAAAATTTCAGGTTAAAGAATTCATATACAAAAATCTGCTGCAGTTACTATCAGAAATAAAAATAAAGAAAATAATACTATTTATAGTAGCATCGGAAAGAATCAGATTCATAGGAATGACTTTAGCCAAGGAGGTAAAAGATTTATACAATTAAGATAATTTTGAAAAAACTGAAACATACAGATGGCCAATAGGCACATGAAAGGATAGTCACATCACTAATTATTAGGGAAATGTAATAAAAACTGCAATGAGTTATCACAGGAGGAGGAGAGGAGAAGGATGGGGAAGAG
The DNA here is from genome assembly GCA_004363575.1 of Solenodon paradoxus. NCBI lineage: Eukaryota > Metazoa > Chordata > Mammalia > Eulipotyphla > Solenodontidae > Solenodon > Solenodon paradoxus. The sequence continues at coordinate 951,032 of RJWH01000149.1, read as the reverse complement.
GAGAGGACAAGGAAGGGGAAGAGGAGGGGGAGGAGCGGAGAAGGGGGAAGGGTAGTCTAACACATAATAAGTGTTGTCAGGGATTGGGAATCCTTGTATACTATTGGTAGTAATGTATATTGGTACAGCCACTACGAAAAACAATATGGAGATTTCTCAAAAAAAAAAAAAAAAAAACACCATGTGATACGACTGTTGCATGTGGATATTTATCTGAAGACTATGAAAACATTCATTTAAAAAGACACAGGGATACTTATGCTCATCATAGCGTTATTTACAATAACCAAGATATGGAAACAATCTAAATGTTTATAAGTAAATTAATAGATAAATAAAATATGAAATTAGATGGTTTTATAGATGTAATAATGTTCAGCATAAGAAAATAAAATAAATGCCATTTGTAACTATATGCCAAGTAAAATAAATTAGGGAGAAAAAAATGCTTACTATTTCACTGTGAAATGTAAAAAAACAAACAAAACAAAAGCAAACTCATAGATACAGAGAGCAGAAAGGAAAGGGGTTTAGGAGGTTGGTGAAATGGATAAATGGGGTCATTCACATGGTGAGAGATGGAAGCTAGACTTGTGACCACCGTTGCATCTACAGATGTCAGGATATAAAGTTGTACACCTGAAACTTATATAGTGTTATGAAACAATGTTACAGGGTACCCTGATAGCCTAGTAGCCTAGTACACCCTGGCCATTGGCCACATACATTTTCAAGGTCCTGGGTTCAAGACCCAGGATCAGGGGCAACAACCAAGATGAACAACTCCATAAAATAAGTGAAATACTTCTTCCTCCTCTCTTCCTCCCAGACTGATTACTCATCCTCATTCCTTTAAATAATTAAATAAATAAATAAATGAAACAATGTTACTTTAATAAAAAGTAAAATTTGTAAACTAAAAAAGGGGGAAAATAAAGGTTATTGAATTCGCACCTTCAAATATGAAAAAAAATATGCTGCTGTGTATGTACCAGTTTGTGCAAATGTCTTCAGTCAGGTATGCTCAGGGAGTAGTTACGAGAGAAAATGCTGGAAAAGTAGGTATGTTCATGTAGATTGATATTGTTAAAGTGCTTGAATTTTTTCTTAAGGACTTAGGGGAACACTAAAGTATTCTTAATATGAACATTTTAGTAAAATAATCACTCAAGATAATGTAGAAGAGGAATTGTCAAACTAGGGACATGCAGCAGACTGGAGCAGAGAGCTGTAAAGAATCAATGACAGTAACACACAAAGGTGAGAGTCAGAATTAGTTCAATGGTTTTAAAACAGCATCCTTATTGACTTACTGTTGGTTCACATTGTTGAAGCTATCATTTAATTAAAAAACATGTAAGTCAAAAGGGTCTACATCAAAATGATCTGTTCTCATATTGTTAATGTTTAAAGAGGTTATAATTTTATCTGTGTAGGAGGAAGCAGAGGGTCTATATAACCAAACCAGGAAAATATATATGGTTGTGTCTCTCCCTTATCTCCAAGCTGACTCCTTTTGTAATGAATGAATGATTTCGTGCAACAAATTCAGTGCTCCTTGTTGATACTCTCAGTTCAAGAGAATAAAATAAATAATCTATGTTTAGCAACATCACAGGCAATTTTACTTTGTATTTCTCAATCAGACCAGAAATGAAAATTATTATATCCAAAATTTAACAGTATTAACAGTCCAACCTCAAATTTGCTAATTTTAAGTGGACAAATTGATAATATTTAACGATCTCTCCTTAATCCCTTAAATTTTAGATTTTTTTCACCAATATTCACAATAAACATTTATTATATTGTCTAAACCACAAACTTAGGTGATGGAAAAGAAGAAAAATTGCCCGTTGTGCAAATGAAGCTGGAAAATAAACAGTGGTCTCAATAGATGCTGCATGAAATTTTGAGAAACACTCTAAACATAGTTTTTCACAATGTTCTTTTGATAACTTTCCAATAGACATTCTATCATAAATATTTGAAATATATTTTATTCCCCATAAAAATAATTCATATCTAGATTTATATTGTCCTCCTTTGGGTAGATTTCTCTAATAAATCAATCAATGATTTGTCCATACCTAACTCTATACTAACGCACAGCTACAAGGAACCCACAGGATAAACTTTCTTTTCTTCCCATTTCTTTATTTTCAACCATTTTAAATGTCAACTCTTCCAAAACTGCTCCCACAACTCTGCCAACTCACCTGGTGGTTAAACTGCCTGCCATAAGCAAGAACACCTTGTCTCCAAAATCTCAGGTCAGGAGAAAAATTTTATAGGATTTTAGATCTGAAGTCATAGTCTGAGGCAGGTATTTGAATGTGAGACTCTAACTGGCATTGGAGTAAATTCATGATATTATATTGTAGGTTGGTGGACACAGTGAGGAGAGGGTTTTGAGATGAGCTGTGACATGTAAACTCCTGTCTGTTAAGTAGGCTTTTTGTCCAGGTGAGCAATATGTTGTCTGGTACACAGCCTTCTTACCCAAATGAGGAAAGTATTTACCTAGATAAATTAATTTTCAGGAAATTCCCAAAGCAAACAGTAAGTGTGTTGATTGGTTTATCCTTTTCTTCCTGGCAAGAATTTCTTGGAACACTTATTAAAAGTATGTTGAAGTAGTAGACCTCAGGTGTCATAAATATCAACAGCAAATTAGTGGAGTTTTTTGAAGGCGAGTGGGAGGTAGCAAACTTCTCTCAAGTACTTGGAAACTATTGAAACCTAGAGACACAGAGCAAAATTCTTCGTGGGTTGAGTCCATATTTCACACCTTACACGTCATACCCTATACATTGCAATAGACATGAAAATAAGGCTCAGAATATCAAGTTATCTGAACACATGAAAATAACTCAGAATTTCCCATCTCCTTGGAATGCCATTGTATCACTTATTTTGCCTAATAAAAGTCTACTTAACCTTCAAATCCCTTGCTGTCTGCCTTTAAAACTCAAGTTTTTATTATCTTCTCAACAACTTTGTAATATTCGCATATGTCTGTGAGTCTTTATATTTCATTATAATTGTATCTCTAACTAGAATTTGAATTCCTCAAGGCATAATTGTGTCCATTCCATTATTAATCCTCCAGACCTAAAACAATAATAAATGGCTCAGTAAATATTTATTAAATAAAAAATGAATGAAGTTTATGCATTAATGACTGGGTAGATGGATGGATGGATAAATATGGTTGAATAAGATTATGTAGAATTTGTAGAAATAGTTAATTTCTTTTTGGAAAAGGATGATAAGAGAGATGTGGCTTCCAGAGTTTTATGATTGATTCAATGTATAGGTCCTTTTCTTAAAATATTTTCATTCAACATACATTTATAATCACTCTATATATTCATAAACACTCTATACCCAAAGGACTGTGCTAGGTTTATAAAGGTAGAGAAGGCCATTGTGGCTACCATGTTGAATAAAATACTTTCTCCCTGTAGCTACTTGCTTTACACAACCACGACCAAAATCAACCACATCATGGAAAACACTGCCGCAACAAATACCACTGTTACAAATATCGTCATTATTACCACAACCACAGCATCCACAACCACCAACACATTTATCATCAGTAGCATCAATCGATGAGCCAAGGTGGATCTCTTAAGATTCCTGTGATCCAGGAACTAATTCCTAAAGCAATATTTCTCATACTTTGACACGCACATGAGCCTTATGCATTAGTCCAGGTTAAATTCGGATATTCATTTTCTACCCATGGTAATATGACACTGACATTACTGATCCTGGAGCTACATTTCACCGAGGAAGGATCTAGTGCAAACCCAGAGCCTCATTTGTTTCATATGACACCATCCTAAAGCAGATGAAAATATTCAAGAGATTATAATTATGGCCATAAATGGAGAGGAAACAATAGAAATTTGAAATGAAATTCAGATTCCTGAGTTATTGAATGAGATATTGAATCGATGACTCGATTCACCAACTTTTAGCATGAGATAAACAGACCATGTAACATGGTTTCCCAGGATTAAGACATATGTATATGTTGGGTGGAGTCATTATTCTGCCTACCACAATTTACCCTCTGGCCTCCAGCTTCCTAAGCAAAACACACTCAACCCATCTCCAAATCCCCAAAGTCTTAAGCCACTATAAAACTACAGTATGATGTGATAAATAACCCCTTTATTTAAATTGACATTTAGTTTAAGGCAGCTCCTTTCCTCTCCAACAATCCCAAATCAACCTCTTGGCTGGTGGAAGATGAGACAGGATAGTGAAAGAGAGTAATATTTTCGGATTTTGAATTTAGGTTCTTCAAAGAATCACTAAGTTTTTCTCTATGATATTAAGATATTTTATTAGAGCTGTGTTCCTCTAAATTCAAGAGTGAGGTAGCAACCTTGCAGGTCCTAAGCACTTTGACTCCTACAGATGAATCAATATGAGTTCTTGTAACATTCTTGTAGTCTTGTCAAGTAGGAAACCCAGATTCACCAAGTCAATTCTCTCAATAAACTCTTCAAATTCTAAAGAAGATAAAAATGAAAACTGCTGTTCATCCAATGTTTAACTAATCATAATTTCAGTTAATACATTCACTTTAGATCAAATTTTATGATTAAATAATTTACATGTTGTTTGTATTTCCATCTTTCTCTTTAAAATCTAGTTTTTCTCCCCTTATATCCACACCACAGAATATCAATTTATTTTGTCTTTTAGTTGTAATTATGCTGTCTTACATGAAAGAATATTCTGGCAGTGATATTAGTTTTATGCATATCTTTATGTTCCTGTAAGATTTGCTTTTATGCATTAGTAGGATGAGTTGATTTCATATTTTTTTCAATTTTAGAATACAGCACTAACTCTCTATACACATTGGTAATTAGAAATGATTCTCCACATTTTACACCTATACATAACAAAGGAATTTACACAAAGAATGCAAACTAAAAAGAAAATAATGTAGATTGCTTTTAATGCTTATATCATAAAAATATCAATACAATTTCAAATTATGGCATATTTTCCTGTGCAGTCTTACTCTTATATTCCTTTTTACAGATGAAAACTCAAGACTTTTAGAAATTAAATATCTTTTCAAAAGAATTTAGTGAAGTCCTAGAAGGAAAAAGAAAACAACTCACCAGAAATTTAATAATATCCATAGGCTTTGTTACGGGTTTTTTTTTTTAGTTTCAATATGTAATCAATTCATAATGAAACATGAAATATGCTTTTTATCCGGTAAATGGGTATAATCTAAAAATAATCAAGTTATTGTTTGTGTATTGATCAATTAAATAATCAATCATAAATATCAGTTAATTATATTTGTTAACCTTCAGGGATCAGTTTTGAAATCCTCTAGACCCAGGTTTGATAAAGATATTATAGAACCTGCCTACAAAAATACAACTCAGCTGTGGGAATGAATAACTTACCTCAAACAGAGTAACGAGTCCAAAGAATAAGGCAAGCACAGCCATGTGATAAAAAGCAATTTAACGGGGTAACTCACATATAGGGGTCCTCAGCACCAGAGCTGGTGGACAGGACTTTAATAGAGGAAAATATCCACATCCACTCTCAAACTAAATGGTCTTTTTATTATCCTCTCTTTTAAGTGTTACTGATTAACCAATTAAAAGATTAAAGCAAGAGTTCCATTGTGATTTTAATTTGTATTTCCCTCATTATCAGTGATGCTGAGCAACTATTGATGTATGTACCTGTTTGGACATTTGTATGTGTATCTCCCTCAGAAAAATGTCTATTCAGTTCCTCTACCCATTTTTAAATTCAATTATTTGTATTGTTTTGTTTTGCTATTGAATCGTATGAATTCTTTATATATTTTGGATTCTAATACCTTATCATTTATATTATTTGCAAGCATTTTCTCTCATTTCATAGGCTGCCTTTATATGTTGTTGATGGTTTTCTTTACTATACAAAAACTCTCATTTTATATAGATCTACTTACGCATTTTTGCTTTTTTTGCTTTTGCTATTGTCAGTTCCAACAAATTACTGCCAAGATTTATGTCAAGGAACGTACCATCTATATTTTCTTCTAGGAGTTGTATGATATCTAGAATCATTTATCAATGAAGCTATCATTTCCTCATTGTGTTTCTTGGCTTCTTTGTCATAAATTAGTTGGTCATATACTTGGGGGTCTATTTCTGGGCTTCCTTCTCTGTTCCATAAATCTATGTCAGTTTTTATCTCAATACAATACTATTTTAACTATTTTAGTTTTGTATTATAGCTTGAAATCAGGACGTGTGATACCTCCATCTTTGTTTTTCTTTCTCAAGTTTGCTTGACTATTCCAGGTCTTTTGTAGTTATACAAATTTTATTATTTTTTCTATTTCTGTGAAAAATACCTTTGGGATTTTAATTATGTTGCATTGAATCTGTAAATCACTTTGGGTAGTTTGAATATTTTAACAATATGATTTTCCAATCCATGAACATGGACTATATTTCCATTTGTGTGTGTTTTCTTCAATTTATTACATTAATGTCTTACGTTTTTCTGTATTCAATCATTCACTTTCATACTTAAATATTTCCTAGGTGTTTTTTTCTTTTTGATGCAATAGTAAATGGGATTGCATCTTAGTTTCTCTCTCAGTTTATTATTAGTGTATAGAAACTCAACTGATTTTTGATACTTCATTGAATTTTCTTATTGGTTTGAATAGTCTTTAGGTAAAGTCTTTGGGTTTTTTTACATATAATATTCTATCATCTGCAAATAGACACAATTTTACTTCTTTTTCCTATTTGAATATCTTTTATTACTTTTTCTTGCCTATTGCTCTGAGTGGGATTTCTGATACTATGTAGAATAAAATTGATGAGAATAGGTATATTTGTCTTGTTCCTGATCTTATAGGAAAAGCTTTTAGCTTTTCCACTAAATATAATGAAAAAAGTCATCTATGATCCTCATTATGTTGAGTTACATTCATTCTAAATACAACTTCAGCAAATGTGTTATTTAATCAGTGATTGGACTGTCTGTAAATAAGAACTAATACAGCTATACCTTAATGACAAAAGTTCTTCAAAATACCAGATCAGATTTAAATCAGTTTATTTTGTTCATGTAGAAGACCGAATATGGACTTTTGTACCTTCCGTTCTCTCTGCACTAACTACTGATTCAGTTATAAGAACTTATTTTAGAAACTGTATGAAGTACTTGAAAAATCTTGAGGGACATCAAAGACTACATCAATAAAAGAATACAGCAGTAAGGCTATGAATGCCTTTGAGGCTTGCATATTTATTTAATATTTCATATGACCAACTAAAGACAATGTTTTAAATCTAAGAAAAATTAATTTCAAACAGGCTTTAAAAACATTGCCAGAGCGACAGCCACATGTAAGTAAAACCCAAATTTTCAGATGTTAGTAAACATATAGCTTCCTGTTACATTGTTAAAAATCACTTCAGTGATTTAATAAATATTTCATTTTCTGGAAAACACATGCTAGTGTGTAAAGGAAGCCTAACTTCTCAAAGGAAAACTCATGAATCAGTGAGAAGAGTAGCAATGTTGCAAAAGAAATCAACACATCTTTAAAAGAGGGAAAGCATACAATAGCTGATTTAACTTAGCATAGAAATCTAAACCCTGGTTAGATTTTTTAATTTCCCTGGCTGAGAGGGGCTGCGACTGTGGTCTTCTGGTGCAGAATGCAGAAATCATCAAGAATGAATGGTACCAGTCACCATTGTACTTGACCATGAGAAGTGGGACTGATAAAAAGGACTGGTAGAAAGTCTTATTAAAAGGTATTACGCCCTGAAATTCCCCTTCCACTGTAAGCAGGACAGCTGACTGTATACTTCCTATCTTGGCAAATGTAGCAGACAGAATTCTAAGAATGACCCTCAGTGACCTTAGATAATACCCCTCCCTCTTGAGTGTGAATGAAACCTGTGATAATGATATCACTTGAATGACTGTTACATTATATGACAGAAGGAGATTATACATATTAACTCAAACGAATCACCTGAGTCCTTTTACATCAGAGCTTACTCCGTCTGTCTGGGAGTTAAAAAGGAAGTCAGAGGAAGCAGGGGAAGCATTTAATGAGACGCTGCTCATACTGAAGATGGTAGGGAACAGGAACCCAGTCCTATAAATACACTCAGTGTAATTCTGTCAAAAATCTGAATCAACTTTTGGAAGCAGATTCTTCAAGTCTCCAGATAAGAACTCGAGCTATCCACCACCATAATTTTAGCTCTGCAAGACCCTAACCAGAGAACCCAGTCAAGCCCACTTCCGACGGGCAGACGTGTGGGTTAATAAATAGATGTTGTTTTAAATCAAGTTTGTATGAACTTGCCTTGCAGCAATGTAAAAATAAACTATCTATATGTAAAATTGAGACAACTTCTAGAAGCAAGAACAGAAAAAGGAAAAGAATATTAGCATATCAATAGACAAAATTAAGCATCTAGTCATCAGAAATTTCAGATAAGACAAAATATAGACATTACAAACAACTTCCCAGAACTAAACACATATGTTCCTGTTTAAAATCTTCTATTAGGAGCCGGGGAGGATGAACTGAAAGTCTCTCATACTATGATGCATCATCTCTGACCTACGCCCTCACCCTTGTGTAGTTTATTTCAGCTCAAAACTCTACTAACCTTCACTTCACTTTCCTTCTTCATAAGAACATTTTCCCAGGCTCTTAACTAAAGTACCTGCCCCTGACATTCTCAAAAGCTGCGATCTTTTATCAGACTATAACTCCTCCTTTAAATAAAAGATCAGCCTTTCTTTACTAGCCCTGACTATTCCTTACACTGGTTCCACCTGCTAAGTGGGCTTGATCCATTCTCTTTCTAATTTCTGAATATTTGCAATTCAAAATTCTTTAATCCTCCTGTAACCCTTATCAGATCTTTAGTATGCAAATAAACCTTTAAATTCTCCTAATTACTCAAGAGGGTGTCCATTTCTCAAATTTATAAATAACTATAGCTATTTCATATAGCTATTGACCAAAGTTTAAAGGGTAGTTTCAAAGAATAAATTCCATGTCCCGACTTCCATAAGACTATGAGATATGGTACCCTGGTCTAGCACATTTCCTCAGGAAATGTAAGATACTTTTAATCTACCTACAAGCAGTCAGTTTAGTCCAGAATATGTCAAATGAGAACCATATATTAGATGAGACAGTTCTAATTTCCTTATTTGAGGAGCAATAAAAGCAGAGAAGTGAGCTGGGTAGGTTTGTTCTATGGCCTGAATTTGCAGGAAAAACAGTTCCAACAGACTTTGCAGTCTTTCATTCAGACAACAAGAAATGAGTCATGAGCCAAATTTGGCTTTGTCCACGTTCTTTATGGCCTTTCACATCATTAGAAACAATGTACACTCTTGTCAGAAGCCAGTACACAGTCAGGCAAACCTAGTTCTCTTTCAAGACAGTGGAAGACAACTGGATGTGGCTTTTCAGGACATTATGTACAAAGCAATCAGCTTACAAATGACAAAGGCCTAGGATAAAGACAAAACCTGAATAAAAGCAGAACTTTTTCAACCAGAAGATTCTGAGATAAAGATAACCATTCTACTGGAATCTTAATGAATCAGTTTCATCAATGACCCCTGGAAAATGTCAAAGTCCACATTTATATGAAAATGGTAGGGCACAATCATGCTTATAAGCAGCAGTTTATCACTCTAAGATTGCTGTGTTAATGAACTCGTTCTCCCTCACCCTCATCCTCACCCTCTCTTTTCTTCCCTATCTATCTTTATCTTTTACCTACCTATCTTCTCTTCCTCTCTCTCTCTCTCTCTCTCTCTCTCTCTCTCTCTCTCTCTCTCTCTCTCTCTCTCTCTCTCTCTCTCTCTCCCACAAATGTATTTTTTTTCTGATTAACCTCTATATATTCCAAAGTGACTAGGTAGTTCCAATTTAAGAAATACGTAAAAATAAAATAGTAAATTACCCCTGGATTCTAGACTGAAAAGGGAAACAAAAATACTATACAGAGAAGGAAAGAATTTAGGGTGAGAATATTTTGAAGCATGAAAAGCAGAAACAAGGAAACTGAAATGAAATAAAAACAATAGCAAATTTCTTTGGGAACCAAGAGAATATGGGCAGAGTGACCTGATTTGAGAGACTTAAATACAAATACCCAGACTGAGAGGTCTACCAGAAATATGCAGATTGATTTATGTTTCAAATGGAACATAACATTTATCTCTGCACGTGTACCTCCTAGGTACCTATCATGCAGAGTTCTGATCTGTTACATAATTTAAAATGTGATCCAGTCTTACCAGGTCTAAGAACAAAGATGTAACAACCTACTAGGAAATCAGGTTTCAGAAAGTGGGGTGCAAGACACATTCAGATCTCTGCCTATGAAAATAGAACGTAAATCTCTGGAAATGGAAGAGAAAAGAAATGTCATTAGTGCCCAAGTAATCATATTAAACCAAGGCATTATAGACCTTTCCAACATTCAAAGCCAAGGTTGAAATTACAATGAAGTGGGCAGATCATCCTTATGAGTTTTTAATAAAAATTTTATAATACAAGCCAAAAAGAGGACCATTTTCCTTAATGTCACTGGCTATTAAGGTGAGTAGCAATGCATTGTTGTAGCGGTTTTAACTCTCTGGAATACGGACTGCTGACATATTTTTTGATGTTGATATCTTTGCTGCTAAGATAGAGCTGTACCCTGCCGGCCATTAGCTGGCTATTTTGAGCTCTACTGCATTAATGGGCATTATGCAACAAAAGAGTAGAAAGAGAACATGGAAATTTTCACTATTTCTCTTAGAAGTTTGGCATAGTAAGTGGACCATTTCACTAAGTGTGGTCATTAGAAATATGAGCTGGAAGATATATACACCACAAAATATTTCAAGGCAAAGGTAAAAAAAATCTGATTTTTTTCTAATCACAGCTAGAATCAGAAATTTAGTATAAAAAAGACACACTACAAACAAATTTTCAGAACTTAAAAATCAGGAAGAAAAAATTTTTTTTTCTCTGTAAACTAAGCTTTCCTTGAAATTGAGAGGGGGTCAATTTTACATTCATAAAACAATGCCTTGGGGAGTAGTGGATCTATTTTGAAGGTTATTTTCTGTTTCATTATTGAAAAATGTAAACAACTTTCAATTTTGCGTATTTTTTTCTTAGTTTATCCATAGGCACACACATATATTAAATAGTTGTACAGATTATGTTTATTGTTGTTTTCTTCTCTATGGCTATTATCAGACGTTCTTCCAAATTCCTACATTAGTTTCACAAATATTGTTTTAATGATTTTACAAAATTTAATCATGTTGAAATACTATCATTTATACACTCATTCTAGAAATGAGTTATCTTCCGAGTTGTGATTGGTTATTGAACTCTCGGAAAGAGTGAAAATTGGAGCTGGTTTCAGACAGTTTTCAGCATGGACATAAGGTGAGAGGAGGGGAGAAGGATTTCTTAAGAGTCAAGAAGAAATTTAATGATCAATGTATTCAGTGAACGTTAGAGAAGTTTCAGAACTGTCAAAAGTTCGTGTTCCATCTGTGTTTCTGTAGCTCAGCTTCTTTTCTTGTGAACACAGGGGTGACTCATGTCATTTGTGCTTTTCTTTATACATAGCCTACGACATTAAAATCTGAAATTTGGATAAATTCTTTTTTAAAAAAGTAAACAAGAGTAAAGTTAAGATAATAAAAGATATCTCCCAAGCTACATTCCAATACACAACTTCAGTGGGGATAGAAAGGTGTGGGCTCATGCGGAAAAGCATTCGCATGTTATATCACACATCACCACACCACAAAGACAAAACAAAAGATTTTGAGGTAATGGCTCAGTTTCCCCAAATGAAACTGATTGATGTTTCTTGGGATTGCTAATTTTCAAGTGAGAACAGGAGAGTCGCAGCAGTGTCTTTCCTATGAATAGCTCTGCAACTTAACTCAGAAACACTCTGGCTGCCACAATAAAGTTTTAAACCTAAGAGTACCTCTAGGTGGTCTCTAGAATGTTCTCTATCTTCCCTAAGTTTAGGAAAAAGAAATGGGAGAACACTACGACTACAAGGATTTTTCCTATTATCAGCCAAATACATTTCTGTTTCTAATGGGTGCTTGTAGAAAAAGATTACAATAAAACATTAAGATATGGAAATGCTCCCCAAACTTGGCAAACTACTAGAATCATGTGGAGAGTATTTTGTAATTTTTTTTTTGTTTGTTTTTAAATAGGAATTCCTGGATCCCCAAAGCAGAGGTTCTAGCTTGGTTGATTCGGAATCAATCTGAATGTTTGGGTGTTTAAAAGTTCCACAGTGACACTAATGTGCAGCAAAGTTCAGAAACCACTGAAATATTGGATCTACTAAGTTAGTAGCAACTTTAATAGGACCTGGTGACAGATCTCTAATGATTAAGGTGCTCTCCTGCCTTGAGATCTGCAGTTAGATGAATGTTTCTAAATCTGAAGTTTAACTAAAACTCAGAGAAAACAGACAAGTACAAAATTCAACAGAAAAATGTTGGTGATGTATCTATTAGGGAACATTGCTGTTCTTAAAATTGATTCCATGAGACATCAAAGATAGGATTTGTTAGACGGAGTATTTACAAAATTTTTTTTCCTTGTCAGAGAGCATTTAGGATTTACTCCTTTTAACAGCATTCAGATGTGTCACACAACAGTGGTAACTATAGCCATTATATCACCAGTATTTATATATCTTATAACTGAAAGTTTATGCCTTTTAACCACCTTTCTCTCATTTACCACCCTTGACCCTCCTGCCTCTAATAACCATAAATCTGATCTCTTTTTCAATGAGTGTTTTGAAATTAGATTCCACATATAAAGGAGATCATACAGTATTTGTCTAAAACAATTTTTAATTTGCTTTCTACCTTTGATTTTATAGGGGAACAAAGCATTTTTTTCCTCCACATTCTTAGGTTCTCCAGCTAAGGCCCTGTAAATTATGTTAAAGAAAGATAGCTTAACAAGAGAAAAAGGAACAAACATTTACTAATATGTACATTTACATATGGGGCCATAACAAAAGGGATGGTTAGAACATATCATCTTAACAAAAGGACAATAAATTTTTCAGAGAAATGGCAAGATAAAGAAAAATAACTTTTCTCTTCCAGGGATGGCTCATTGTAGAAAGCTAAATAGATAGTGCAGATTAGGGATAGTTCCAGCCAGTTTTGCTATGTAATTCCTCTGACACTGTATCAGGGCTGAAGTCTCTGGTGATTCAGATCTGTCTTTCCTGGTAGAGGGAGCAGGGACACCTTTACAAATGTAACTCCTGCTTTTAGGCAAATAGGAGGAGGGCAGAGAACTTTTTTTGTAGCTGCTATTTTTCAAATGCCTTCAGCTCAGATTAATCCTCATACGAAAGTGGCATATTTGGGAAGTGACATATTCTGCTACTCTTACATTTAATAACTCACATTGCTCCTAAATTATAAAATCTACTGTCTTGTTATTTTTTTTCTGAATTCAAATAGAATTCAGTAATGAGACAAATAGGGCTTTAGCTATGAAGTTCATAAAAAAGTAGCAGTTTAAGAAAAAAAGGTCCAAATCTTGAAAATAAGACAAAAAGAATTTCCTGGCATTTTTTTTCTTTTCTGATATCATACTGTGGAGAGTATTTTGTAATGAACTGACAGATCTACCCATGGATTCTTTATTCATATCAGAAGTGATAACAGTTGTAATTTGCCATTTATTATTGAAGTCAAGATTCTATGAAGTTACATCTCAAGATACAGATTTTTGTCTGGTAGAAATGCAAAGTATTTATTTCCAATGGAAAAGAAAATCTGAGAGGTTACTGTTTTATTGCCCTGTAGGACTTTAACCAGTTTGAGTTTTAACTTAGTAAAATTGATCTCAGTATAGCTTTCCTAAGGGACTCAGTAAAACTTTTCTTCTAATTACCTTTTGAACCAGATTTACCATACCAATTTCCTCAATACTTAAATAATACTTTGCCACATGTTCACTTAAAATTGGTATAAAAATCAAGATTTAAATTTAAAAAAATTATATTTAGACAGTGTCATTTCTTTTAAAGGTCTTCTCCAGCTCTCCAACTTTCCCAGCTCAGTGTAAATATCAACATCATATGAGCTATGGTTGCACAGGGAGTTAAAACAGCAGACAATAGAAAGTGGAAAATGTAAAGAAAGAGAAGCATATCACTATGTCTCTAGCTGCTCTAAGATGTACATGTACACTCAGAGGTGCAGAATATTATCTTTTACTGAAAACTTGCTCCTATGCTTCAGTTCACTCTCAGTGGCTTAAAAACACAGTCTGTCTACTTCAAGTTAACTATTTTTCAGTTGAAAACAATCTTTAGGGAACTTATTCAGGCTTTTTAAGATTTAAACTCAACCAACTGCAATTTCAATCACCTTAAAAGACCATTCTCGAGTTTCAAGCATTGTCTCTTTTCTTCTCTGGGCTGTAATGGGATGAAGGAAAAACTCATCTGACACCATGAGTTCGTCTCTAATACCTGCCTCAGTAGGCTCAGTTGATATCACTGATGCTATAAATGGTCCCTCTAAAGGGTTTAACAGCATCTCAATGGCCTTGTGATAAAAGATTTGCAGTTGACTCTTTGTCCTGACCCCAGAACTCTTATGATTTCCCTGTTGGCTCAGTGTTTATGTTAACCTGACTGGAATATCTAATAATTTCTGGGTGTTCTCTCCTTTAAGCTTAGGCTGTATAGCAACAGTAATATCACTTTGACCTTTGCTCTACCTAAACACTCTAGATCAACACTGGATGACAGTTCCTCCAAGAATCACAGGTAGAATGGGTTGGGTATACGGGCTGTGCATCCTTGGATTTCTTTGGTATTTATCTAACACTTAGGTTTTGACCAAAGATCTCATGGTCTTGCTTTCCAGTCTCTCTCTAGTTTCTATTCTGGCCCAAGTGAACTTCCATCTCTTCCCTTCCTGCCAAAAAAACTCTGCTTCCTCTTTTATCTTCTCTTTATTTGCTTACCTTTTATAAATTCTCAGCCATTAATCTCGAGTTTCAACTCCTTAGAACTAAAACACCTTTTCACTATGAAGCCTGGATCTTGTAAGATGTGAATGAAAATATTCACTTCCAAGCTTTTTATTTCCAGTATAATCCAGGCACATATTTTATAAGGTAAAATGGAGGAGGAAAAAAGAACTTCACAAAAATATGGAGACGGATTTATGTTTCAAATGGAACATAACATTTGTCTCTGCACCTGTCCCTCTTAGGAACCTATCATGCAGATTTCTGTTCTGCTATATAATTTAAAATGTGATCCAGTCTTACCAGGTCTAAGAACAAAGACATAACAACCTACTAGGAAATCGAGTTTCAGAAAGGGGGCTTCAAAACACATTCAGATCTCCACCTACAAATATAGAAATTAAATCTCTGAAAATGGAAAAGAACTGTCATTAGTGCCAAGGTGATCATATAAACAAAGGCATTACAGACATTTCCAATGTTCAAAACCAAGGTTGAAGTTACAATGAAGTGGGCAGTTCACCCCCATGAGTTCTTTGTTGAATTTAGTCTTCCCCAGTCTCAATGAATTGTGATCTTTGGAAAGAAGAATTTCCTGGAATTTTTTTAAAAAAGGGAAGATATATCCTATTTTACCTGTGACCTAACATAAATGAGACTCACCTCTCACACTGTGCTTTCATAGAAATAGTAGCAAATGGTCAACATTGTATAAGGTGCTTGCATACTAAAGGAACCATGAAGATGACTCTCAGTACTAATTACCAGTAGAAATTATGAAGACTAGCATGAATATACACATTTCCTTTATGCTGCCCTTTTCTTTCTGATATTTATCCTTTCTTAACTTTTCCCTATCAGTTACCTCTGTCCATTTTTTCCCTTTTTCCCCCACATTGGAGTTAGTCCTCAGCAACCCTAAAACATCAAACAACTAAAAATTCTCATTATAGCAGAACTCAAAGTAAAGAAACTGAAAAAAAAGACTAACTTTAGGAACACTGTTCAATTTAACAAACAAAACAACACAAAGCTATTAAACTACTTACTAAAGTAAGAAAGAACTTACTGAAGATATTATCAAAACTGTATCAAATATACTGAATTAATAATATACATAATCTGTTCATATCCTTTTTTCTCTTTTGCTTATAACAAAATTTCAGATTCTCTGCCTTCTTTAGTCTCAAACTTATGTGACAAGTTGTAAAAATTTTGTATTCATCAGAATCCCAGTTATCAAACAAATTGTATATAACTGGGGAATGCTTACATAGCAAGAATTATCAAAAAGTAGTCCGAATATAGGAAGCAACTATAAACAGAGAGACAGAAAGTTCCCATCAATTTTCATTATCCTTCTATATCATGTCTCATCACTGATGTTGTCTTTTAAGGCAGAAACCATTTTGCTCATCTGCCTTTATGATCTCCAAGACTTCTCTGTAAAAGGTTTTGCCTTACCTTCTGTAAATACTCTATAACTACAGTAATTTTTCTATCCACAATTAATAACTGACCCACACCTCAAATTCATACATGCTGGTATCAACAATGTCTGTCCATGCCGTGGCACCTCAGTGTGTAAGTGCTCAGGTGCAGTCTACACACATCCGGATTCATGACCTGCAGGAATAACCAAGATAATAGCTAAATAAAACTAAATAAATTCTTTACCCCCCTCTGTCTTTCTGCCTGCGTACCAATTTGTTATTGTTGTATGCAGCTTTCCTTTAAAAAAAAAATTTTTATGTTGTTGCAATGAAAGCTAATAAATTCAGTTAGTAGAATTTCTTATGTTCTTTACAAAAGAACTCATAAGGTTATATTACTGAAAACAATTATGAATAAATTGTGAACCCCTGAATGAATGTTATATAGATAGATAGATGTGAGTGTGTGTGTGTGTGTGTGTGTGTGTGTGTGTGTGTGTGCTGTATAAAAGAAAAGAAAATATGAAGCTACGTCACAGAGTTGCTGTCTTGGGCACAGTTCTTCCCTGTGGCTTCCCATGTCATAGCGTAGCTGGTTATATTTTCCTAGAAATTTGGAAGTGGGCTGTGATTTGAGTCAGAGAAAAGAAAGTAGATCAAAAACAAATTCTAGATTCCATATGATGTTTTCAGTTTCGTCATTATCATGATGGATTCCTCACATAAATAATGTCTTTGTTAGACTTGATGGGGTAAGACTGATAGAGTCGCCAAAGATATACAGGCCTGGCATTGAACATTTGTGAATTCCTCCCCTATTGAATTCGGACTGAATCTGTTGGACTGATAGAATACAGAAGAAGTGATACCATGAGACTTTGAGGTCATATCATAAAAGACCCTGCAGTAATACCTTGAACTTTTAGAACCTAATTTGGGAGCTGGGAAGTCACTATTGAAGAAGTTGCCTTCCCTGAGACCATCATGTTAGAGAGGCTACAG
Organism: Solenodon paradoxus; assembly: GCA_004363575.1. Classification (NCBI taxonomy): domain Eukaryota; kingdom Metazoa; phylum Chordata; class Mammalia; order Eulipotyphla; family Solenodontidae; genus Solenodon; species Solenodon paradoxus. The sequence goes on along the minus strand of RJWH01000149.1, from coordinate 933,494 downwards.
ATACGGGCAGCTTATTATATAACAATCGAGAACTAGATCAACAGACAAATATAATTAAAAAACGCTTTCCAAATATGCTCGATTTTTTTTATTCAGTTCATCATATCTAAGTTGATTTCTCAAATTAGCTTCAGTTTATGCTTTTTGCAACAAAGTTAATTATTGCTGTATCCATTTATTCTAGTACTTTTCTTAAAATAAATTACATAGTTTTTATAATGTGGATTTTCTTTAGAACTATAGCAACTGGGTCTGTCAATTAAAGCAGTGTTTATTTTGATTTGTGAATTAAGGAAAAAGTACCCCAGCAAACTTCAGTACCTGAAATGTAATGTGGTATGATTTATGTGGTGTGAGAGAACTTGACAGGTTTCAAGTTAAAAGCAGTTCAATATGACTGGAAGGAAGGGAAGGTGAATAAAGAGGAAAGGAGGTACCCAGCCTTGGCTGCCTTGAAAGTGCTCTGAACTTTAACCTAGAAATATTAAGGATCGATTGAAAGAAGTTAAGGCCCAAGTTATATCACGGAATTTTCATATTAGGATAGTTTTATGAGATTTTATACTGAAATAGTTGACTAATCAATGCTATAAGATCACTAACCCAACTTAAAAACACTACAAATTCTAGCAAAGACAGTAAAGTTAATATATTCATTGATTTCATGGAAAACAGGAAGAGAAGTTCTGGTAACTTCTACTCAGGTTACCTCCAACTCCGAACCACCAAAAGTAACGCTGCAATCAACATCTGCACATACATACCCCTCATTGGACCTAAGTCACATACTTTATGTCATCAAATCAAAGAAATTCTAATTCTAAGCTGCATTTTTTTCCAGCTCTAGGGAATGCAACCGAAATCCTTTTTCATTCGCCCAATTCTCACCCTCGCCCCTCCTCTAAACTCTTTGGATCTTAAGAAGACTTCTTCATTATTATTGTTCATCAGCCCACATCAGCCACCCATTAGAAACCCAAATGTACCAGTTGCAGTGACCACATCCATCGACAGCCCTATTTCTTCCATGTCTACTATCAAGATTGGATTCTTCAGGAAGATGAGACTTTGCTGATACTTAGAGAGATAAGAATGAAAAAGATTTATTGGGAAGAAACATCTATAAAGGTAAAAGAGAAACATATTGGTCAGAAGAAATCATCAATCAGTAATACAGATCAGACATTTTCCATCAAGAGGTCCAGAGTGAAGATTGCTCATAAGAAAGGTTTATTATAGGACAAATAGACCTTTAACAATGCTTGGCTTAGTCGCTGACTTGGGCTGCCCAAAGAACATCATATTTTTGGCTCAAAAGGACAGGAAGACTCTGAAGAAGCTAATTCATGAATTTCATGTGAATTGTCCCTTGACTTCACTGTCTAATAGTGATCAGGGTCATATCTCTAACAAGATGTTGACTTCTCTTCTTGCTTGTTGGTCCCTGCATACAAGAAACCCAAAGTAACTAGGCAGCAGTATGGTTCATATTTTCAGTGTCCCCTAGTGATAGTATACATCCTCTGGGGAGTAGGACTTTTGGCCTTGCAGATCTCAGAATTTTAAGGATGGAAAGTACCAAGTTCTTCTTGTAATATTGTGAATAATGTCCCTTTTTCCCAAATTTATTTGTTCTTTCTATTAGAAAAATAGCACATAGAAAAGTGTCTGATTCAATGTTTATGCCACGTACTATATATAGCATATCATCCCTAAGCTGGCACTTAGCTAAGAAGCACATTCAATAGATTATATCATAGCTCCATGAGGCTGGTAGTTTCTAGTTAATACCATATCTGATACAACCAGTGGATCCCTTACCTCTTTCTCTGAAAGTTATTATTCTGGTCATATGCCTAAATATCTGGCATTCTGTAAAACCCAAGACAGTGGAATAACTGATATATTGACGATATGTCTTGATGAAAATTCCAACACAGAATAGGCACCCAAATATGATGAATTAAATTGGGTGATGAATATAAATAAGATTATTACCAGTTAATGCTCCATACAAGTTTACCTGTAAAACATTACCTACATTAGTTTTTTATTAGAGTAAACTTGCAAATATTCAGTTTTCTGAGATAACCTTGGTTTATAATACTCTGTGTTTTAGTACCGGTTCATATAGCTTCAAATATCTGGTAGCACACTACATCCACCAACGAAGTTCTAATAATGATCCACTACCGTCCATTGGATCCCTTCTACCTTTTGCTACAACCCCGAACCCTTCTCCCTGGTAACCTCAATTCTATTGTGGGAGTCTACGTGTTTATTTTTTTGTTGTGTTTTTTGTCTGTTCACTTGCTTGTTTTTTTATATTCTATATATGAGTGAGATTATCCAGTATTTGTCTTTCTCCTTATTTCACTTATCCTCTCTGGTTTCATCCATCTTACAAATGGCAAAATTTCATCATTTTTGGCTGAGCAATATTCCATTTGTTTGTGTGTGTTTGTGTGTGTGTGTGTGTGTGTGTGTGTGTGTATCACATCTTCTTTATCCCTTTATCTGTCAATATGTACTTAGGGGAGAAGGCTCATGAAAGCTTTAAGGAGGTAAAGAGTAGGGGTTACAATAACACAAAACAAGCAATACTTGAAATCATTCGAAGCTGGAAGTAACCTCCCCTAGATCCTTCATGGGACAAGGGGCCCTGCTGACAACTTGATTTCAGGCTTCTGACCTCTAGCATAGTGGGAGAATACATTTCTGTCGTTTTAAGTCACCAAATGTGTGGTACTGTGTCACGGCAGCCCTAGGACAAAAAACATATATAGTTTTATTTTGTTCCATTTTAAGTATTAGATTGAATTTCAAATAGCTATATCAAAAGGTGTTAAGAGAAGCACTTAAATTAGTAGCAATATTACCTGTTGACAATGAAGTTGATCTTATCCCAAAAAGCTCAGTCTTTTTAGGGAGCAGAATACAGTTGAAGATGAGTGATTAGGGTGAGAAGGTGCTCAGAGAGAGAGCACATTTAAAGGAAGAGACATTGAGACTCTTAAAACATTTTAAGACAAGAAAAAAAATCTTAAAATTTGATTCAGAGAAGAAAGGGGATAAACACACTTTCATGAGATAGGCTTATGTGCTTTTAATAGAGAGTGATGTACGTTTTGTTTGTAGCCTGTTTTTACAAGTTTAAGGAGTTTTTTTTAATAAATGTACAATTTTAAAACTTATAATGTTATGATGAAATGTTCTTTCAATAAAATTAAAATAAATAATAATAAACCAAATAATAATTTCAACCACCAGTATTCTTTAGAAGTAGGTTATTGTTGGTCTTATGAATTAAAGCCAATAATCAATTAAGTAATGGGGAAAAAATCATGACAACAAAATCATGCTTTAATATGTATGGACAATGGTGACCCCCAGATTTTGACCTTCATGTTCAGAAATTTCAAAAGAAATGTCTCACCCCTTTCCTGTAAACTTTTTTTTTAATTTATTGCTATTAATGAAAATAAAATTTCAGACAAAAATAAAAGAGAATGCTTTTGGCATAGTTGTACAATGAGATTTTTTTTTCCCATTTTTGTCATGTTTAAAATAAGAGCGATTTTTTGGTGGGAAAATTAATCATTTAAATTCAAACAAGAGTTGAACATGAAGATTTAAAAGGATTTATTTCAAAAAGACAACATCTATTTGAAACCAGTTAGAAACAACAAGTAAAACCTACATGCTTAAAAGGTAGTGATGGCAGAAGGTAAGCTTCAAAAGAAATAAACAGAACATGGACAGTGGAAACAAAGAATCTCAATCTTCTTATTCCTGTGGTCAGCAGAGTCTGGCATATTTGCCCTCAGAATATTGCAGGTCTTAAGAACGGTCTTCTTATATGCTGTTTAATCCAGGAGAAAAGACAAGCAGAGGATGGCCTCTTGCCAGATAGCATCAGGGAGATGTAGACTCCAGCAAGGGAGCACGAAGAAGTAAAAGAGGGTTGATGTAACAATGATTTCTGAGGCTACAAAAATAAACCACTAGACAGTGACATAACCTGTCACTCCTTTTCTCCATACTCTCACTTTTCTCACTCCCCTCTCAATGGTTGGAGAATTATAATGAAAATTCACTACCAAGAGAGAAAAATAAAATGAATTCAATGAGTCAAATCTCTATCCTTTTAACAACCACGCAGAGACCCAGAGAGGCATGATGGGAGGGGCCAGGGAGAGCACAAAAGACAGAATGATAAGATCTAGGACTGAATATCCAAGCCTGTAGCTTTATCTGGTTATTCATAAATGAAGGAGAGAGAAATGTCATACAGCTGGAACTCTCATTTCTTGAGGGGCAAAGTAAAATATTAAAAGATTTTCCCATTGCAAATAAGGCAATTAAAGCTATTCAATTTGACAAAGCACTAAACCCAGCTGAATTACACCATAATTTGTGAGTAAAAAAAAAAAAAAACAGTAGCAAGGGAAATAGAGAAGCCTTTGGCAAAACTGTTTGATAGCTCAATAAGAAAAGAATAAAGGGAACAATCACATTTGAGTCACTAATAAGCATTCTTAGATTTAGCAAAAGAATATCATTAAAAGAACTGGTTTTCCCAACTTCAATTATTAAGCACTAGAACAGTCAGAGCTGTGCGTGTGTGATTTACCTAAGAGAATTGGAGTAAGTTTAGGAATTTAAAATTTACTTTTATCTAGATTTCAGGAGAGCACTTCCCATTTTACTAGCATGTCACCTAGGAATAATAAAAGTTCACTAATGAAAAAGCTCCCCAAATCTTTCTGGATACCAGAAGGAAAGATAATGGTTTTTCACCAGCTTGGGGGGAGTGGGGAAAGAAGGGAAAAAAGCCAGCACACAGAAATAGCTTTGTTTCAAAATTTCATTTATTTTTTTAACAAAAATATCTGGGGTTTTTTAAATTTTTTTACATAAATATCTTGTTAATCCAACTAGTATGTTTTTTATAGATTATGATAAAAATTTTAATCTTATGCCCTCACTCTACACAAGGATATTCCTTCTTTGTCTTGCCTCACAGTTGCTGTTTAGTACCCCAAGGCTTTCATGTTGCATCCTATAATGCTGTAGGACACAACCCCAGAATCTTCCTAGCAAGGCTTTAATTATTCAACATTATATTCATTTTCTTCAGTAGACCTATCCTTGTTTTTCTTCTTCTGTGTGATCTTGCATTGCCAAGACTTGAGGCATTTCTCTGTTTCCTAACATGGAAATAATGAGTGCCTCAAATACATGAATATTTGTGACTAGAGCATTATCATGGGAACTTTCAGAACACTTTGAGACATGAAGAGGCAATGACATGAAGTCTGGTCTACCATGATCATCTATTGTGATAAAAAATAATAAAAATAAATAAATAAAAAATAATAAAATAAAAAATAAAAAATAAAAAATAATAAAAAAATTTAGCACACCCTGGTGACCTGCTGATAAGTCAGTCACCTCCAGCTGGCACAGTCTACATACATCCCAAGGACCTGGGTTCACAACCTGGGTACAGAGGGGAGCAGCCAAGATGAATAGCTAAATGGAATAAATAAAGTGCTTCTCTCTCTTCCTGTCTGCCTGCCAAATCACTTTTCTTTAAAAAAAAAAAAATCAGAGTAGAAAACTGAAAGAATAGTATAGTTTAAGTTAAAGAAAGATAAACTCAGATAATTTAAATGGAAAAGTATGAAGAATCAGAAGCAACATGTGTTTAATGGTCCCAATCTTCAAGTCACAACTGTCTTAAAATAGTGTCATCTTCAGTGAGTCACCATTCAAGACATTTAAAGATAGATGACTCTTCATAAAGTGAAAAAAAAATGTGAATTAGGTAGACACCTGTAAAGTTTCTTCTTGCACCAAGAGTCAATAAGGTTCTTTGGTTTGCTTATTCAAAGTCAAGGTCATGTTCAGATCCTATGAACAATTATTACTATGGTACCTACTTCAATTACTTAAGTCAGTAATCTGAGTGGCTATTGGTTGGTTGAAGCTTTTCAATAAAATATAAAACTTCTGTTTACTTTTTACATTCTAGAAATATCACATAAAAGGGGAGAAGGCTAAATTTACCTCTAGAAAGGACTGCATATATAATACCTTAGCATTCATTTATTATCAAGAACTACTCCTGGAGGTTATCATATAACAGTTCTTGACAACATTATCACTACATTACTATATTGAGAAATACAGTAATCCCTCACTTATCGCGGGAATTACGTTCCAGAGACCCCCACGACAGATGAAAATGCGAAGTAGCGGCGTTGTAATTTATTTTATTATTTATATATATTTTAAGGATTTATAAATCCTTCCTACTCTTCTATAAACCCCTCCCACTCTCTTATAAACCTTTCCCACACTCATAACTTTCTACACTCTTAAACCCATGTAATTTTAACAACATAAAATTCTATGTGGGTACTCACTAGTGAAGTCTATGTGTACCGCAAAATTCTGTGATACAGCGAAAATTCCATGATACAGAATTAGATACATATTTTTAAAAAACCCACGATAGAGTGAAGCCACGACATAGTGAGGGAACGAATGTATATAATTCCCCCTTAGTTGGGATCACAAGTGAGCTAAGCACTTTTTTCAGTTTGACTTAAGAACAGAAGTGTATTAATTCTATAGATTATTCTGCAGCAATCCCCAAAGTCAAAATCTCAATAACTTAAATGTAACAAGTACTTATTTCACATGCCCTCAAGGTCCACTAGAATTCTTTCTGGGTAACTTTCTAAGGCAGTAGTACCCCATGCAATGGCTTAGAGATCTAGGATCCTGGTGGTATCCTGTTTTCTAGCCTTTTCTTTTTCAATTATCCAGTTTTTTCAGTTACTGTGGTGGGAGAAAAAAAGGACTAGAAGATTGAGTAGCAATTCTATCTTTTGTCCCAGGAGTGAAAGACATTACTTTCCACTCTAATTCATTGGACAAATCTAGCCATTTAGCCCCAATTAACTGCCAGGTAGCTGGGAAATGTGGACCAGTAAATGGAATATTGAGTGACCACCTGTCACAGTCACAATAAAATAAAAGAGGTGAAAGATGAAGGAAATGAACCTGAGAGTCAAGAAATGACCATGGTGGACTACTGGAAATTTGGTGATGATGTGGTTTGTTATGTATTTGATTACTAGTGAACATGCACCTCTAGGCTTTTATTTTGGAAATCAAAGCAGTTTCCTCAATAGATAGATGATTGATAGTTAGATATGGATATAGATATAAATAAAGCTGAAACTGGGTTGTAAGTGATATCGATGTTAGGCTCTTCTGAAACAGTCTTCTTAGGGTTCTCCAAAAAAGAAAGAAAGAAAAAGAAAAATGGAAATAAAAATCTATCTATCTGAGGCAAGCTTATTGGGAGGCTAATGGAGTTGGCAATGAATTCAACAGTAACAATTGTTAACATTTATTTAATGCTAGGAATGTGCATATAATATTCTGTTCTGCTGTATTCATGATTTTATTCTTTATGATTATTTGACAAAAGCAATGTTATTATCCACATATTACTGATAATAAATATAAAACAGATTTCAACTTGTCTGAGATTATACAGCTAGCAAGAAACAGAGTCAGGATTTGAGCCCATGCAGTCTGGTCCCCAAGTCCAGTCTCTCAATTATTCATGATAAGGTGGACAAGAAATGAACTTTAGTTAAACTGAGTTATATTAATATTCATTTTTAATTTCTTAGTTTTTCTCCTGTAGACAGTAAAATATGATTAAAAAAGATGGTTTTGGTGTCAGAAACCCTGGTCCCAGCCTTACCAGATATAGGTATGGTATTGGATAAAATATTTAACTTTCAATGCCACTCCTCCAAATGAAAGATTGGATTCATTTTGGGATGGGTTTCTTGTTTGTAAAATTGAAATAAAGGTGGAAATCATTTTATAAACTCTGAAGTTCTACCAACTGATGCTTCGGATATAGAAGCATTATGCAAGAGAGATATTTTATTTATCAAAATTATCTTTTAAGTTTATTGTTCATTTATTTTCTATCTCACTTTTCTAGCAAATTCCAAACCTGGATCTGTCCAACTCTCATCTTTCCACTTCTGCACCAAACTGCTAAGTGCTGCTAGAGGAAAAACAAGTAGAATTAACTATGAATTGTTTCTACACAGTTTCCACCTTCCAACTTGCTTTAGTGCTTCTTGGTAATCTTAGATTTCCTTCATTGACAACTTCTTCTACTCTCCATAGAAGCTATGTCTACATATTCCATATTTTCCCCTATCCTCTTATTCCACAACTCTTATACCAAATGCCCAATAGATGACCTGATCTCTTCCTATTTCATTATAAAATAAAAATAATCATGTAGGAACTTCCTCAAGACACCAGACCTTCATATAAATTCATCATTTCTGCCTTTGCTCCTCTGGCAGTGGAAGTAGTATTACCAGATGAGAATCCTATGCCTGATTTTGAGAAAAGCAAGTTTGTTTTTTACATAAGAAAAACTGACTTGGAGAGAGAAGACAAAGCTTCTCAAATCTGCCTCATCACCTTAGAACAGGAAAAGATTTTAAAGAGTTTTGGGAGGAGAAGCCAAAGGTAGAACATTGCTTGGTCTGGCTTGAGGTTTGAGCGTGCTATCTGTTCAGGCTGTGACAAAATAAGGCACCTCCCATTTTTTTTTTATTGTTTTTTTCTGACTGTGATCTTTGAGATCGTAAGAACAAGATTCTGCCATCAACACCTGTGCCCTAGACAGTGGCCCTGTAAGAACCCTTTCAATGAGTCTTTCAAAATTAGTGGTTCTAGTTCAGCCACTTCTGCAAAACAAGCTTGGAAGGTCGTTCAGTCGAAATTCTCTGGTTTCAGAAATAAAGAATACCCAGGCTTGATAACAGAAGTGCGTGGCCCCCTCAAGTGCTATCTATACAAGGCTAAAGTTTCCATCTTTTCCTCTGTTTCTCACCCCTTCTTAGCTTCTCGTGGACTTAAGTCCATCAGTTATCTACTGTTATTTCTTTATACCACCAGTCTCTCTATTTCAGAATTTTATTTTTTTACCATTAGTATATAATTATGATAAGTTATCTTCATCTACCCCATTCCCCCCTCATATTACTATCTTAGTCTCATCTCCTCTCTCAAAATAAGCTTCTTGAGCAATTGTATTCATATTCATTCCTCTCAACACACACACACACACACACACACACAACTTCTTACTGATGAATGTAACAGGCAATAAGCAGTCATTTGTTTTCCTTACCTGTAGCATTCCTTCCTTCTTTAAAAGCTCTCTTCTCATATTCCCATGATTTTCAGGACATGGCATTTCTTCCATCTGCTCTCTTCTTTCCGGCTTTCCACCCAGTCAGCTTTGTAAAACTAGCTTATGTTGTCGATTCATTTCTTATATTTTTGTGTCCCTCAGAATTCTGTCTTTTCCTTTGACTTTTCTTACCCTAAGTCCTCTCAGTTAATAACTTCAGATACACACATGACTTCAGATACAACTTTTGGCTAATGATTTCAAAGTCAATTCTTCTAGTCCAGATCTTGGGTTCCAAACCATATATTCTATCTATTGCCTACTGAAGAGTCCCTCTTGGCTGTCACTAGGGCATATCCTGTTCAACTTGTCCCAAATACTTATGGAACCTTGACAACATGCCATTTCTATGCTATATGTTAGGACTATGGAGAGAGAAGATAAGGAGCTTGAACCTGCAAGCTCCTTCAGAAGTTCCATATAAAATGATAAGGGCTAGGACAGAAGCATATTGTGTGCGCTCTCAGACTATAGGTGCTGCCCTCTAAAGTACGAGCAGATAATATGTTTAATGATATCTCACTTTAAAATCAGTGCCGTGGACATATCAGGTAGCATATTATATGTTCACACAATTGCAATGTGAAAACAGTGTTTTAGAGTCTTTTCCTTACAAAAAATCTTTCTGGTAAGGGACATTATCATATTGAACAATGGTAAGATAGATTAGATTAGGCACAGTTTGAAAAATCCATGGCACTAAACACATTTAGAGAAAGGGCAACAGCAAATAAAGAATATTAGAGAGTTCTTTGTTTTTCAATTACATTTTATTCTGATCTCTAAAGACCACTCTGTTCCTTTGGGAAATATACTTTGATCAAAACCAGAAATAATTTATCATCCCAGTTGCCATAAAATCTTCCTGTATAAGATTTATATATAAGACCTCAGTTAAGCATAAATTACATATTTGTTCCTCAATTTTATATATATAAATATATATGCATATATATGTGTATATATATGTATGTATATGCATGTGTGTGTGTATATATATATATATGTATAGGGTCTATCATATCGTATTATTCAGGAGAATAATATATGTGTATATATAATGTTAAATATATTAGTAGCCATTCTTCAATGGAAAATTATGAAAATTTTCAATTAAAAATTCACTATTAAAATTTATAAGTAGGTGAGAATGCAAGTTCTTGCCTGAATGTTGGACTGTAATCTTAAAATTAAAGAAGTTATTGATCTAGTTCAAATATCTTTTTTCCCTTACCTGGATGGAACATTTAAAACTGAAGACTGATCTCCCTTTAGACTTATACCTCTGCCACCATTGATTTAATCTGCCCTTTGCTAACAGCATTAATATATTGATATTTTAAATCTGAGTGTAAAAAAGAAACTACTGAGTTGATTTACAAAGATGCCATATCAGCAAGAAAAATGGGCATACCTGATCCTACTCCTCTCCTAATTTCTCCCTCCTTCCCTGCAATTTTTTTCTTCAGCTGCAGATAGCTCTAGTGACCAGAAATTTTGTGTTCTGGGACTTTCTCTGTGATCCTGCTCCAGGCTAGATCAAACCAAATTTGGAGGAAGAAAAGTATTTCTACCAGTTAACCTTACAATCCATCTTTAAATTTTCTCTTAATCCCGTATCTTAGAGATTCTTTTTTGATTCGTTAACAAAACTTTGCTTTTTATGATTTTTTGTGAACTCTTCTTACTCACCACTACAAAGATATCTGACCTAGCAATACACAAAATCTAATAGTAACTGAGGCATCCCCCACAACCAAGAGAGCAATAGCAGTAACTGTTAATTATTGAAGACCTAAGATGCTCTAGGTACACTGAGATGGGTACTCCACTCATATAATCTCATTCGATATTTTTAGACAGCACATTGTAGGGACTGCAATGCAGACACTACGAACTCTCCACATTTAAAAAAGCAGAGTTAAGAGACCACCCAAAATCCAGTTGAAATTGCAATCCGCGTAAACCCTGACCTCAAAATATGAACTCATTCCAATATAATTTTAACAGGGAACAATGTGAATATTTACTAAATGTTTGGGGTTTCTAATAGCAGAAAAACAAAGACTTTACAGAGACATTTTCTTGCCTCTTTTGGTTTGGGCAATGTTTGGGGGGTTTTTTTGTTTGTTTTTTTTCATTTTTGTTTGTTTTATTTGGTGTAGGGTAGGACCTCAGACAGCAAGAATACTGCCTGAGTTCAGGGGTCAGAGTTAGTCCTTTCTGAACCCAATAGACTGGATACTAGAATGAAATGGGAAGCCAGCAGTTTTTCTCTTCTTTTAGTTATGAGAGATAAATTATTTTCTCCAAAAGTCACTTACACATCTAAGTAATGACATTCATAAACAAGACAACTATATACATTAGGTGTAATAAAAGGCAGGAACCACAAAACCATGTACAAGCATGCTTGCCTCATTTCTCGGGGATCATATCACATGCTTTGTTCTTGGTAGTTAAACAACTGAGTTGTCAGACATACCCAAGTTATGACTTCAAATAACCAGATAGAGCTTGGTCTTCCTCAACAAGGGCTTTCATGTTGAATTTCATTCGTTTCAAGAAAGCATCTGGAAAGGAATTCTCAGATCCAAGCAGAGATTTGTTATGCAAACATTTTAAAGGACAAAATAGTCACTCAAACTTAGGTACATCATACTCCAAAGCCCAGGTCTTTTATTGCTATGTTATTATGCTTCTTCATGAACAAAATCACACAGTCCATATTTAAGACCCAGAGTGCAGCTTGCCATAGAATGTGGAGTTGGTTTGGAACAAGAGCCAAATGGGAAGGACTCAAATTGACATATTCCACCCTTTATCTCCTCTCTCTTCTGTGTGTTTCCTCTATAAATAGTGAAACAACAAATGAGTGACTTAATTCTACTGCTTAAATTTTCATGGGAGTTGTTGAAAATAAATCTAATTTTAGGGAGGAATGATAAAACTTATTAATATTCACTCCAATAGCAGGCAAATCAAGAAGAGCTGAGAGCTAGTCTCCTTAGGATAAAAATGAAATTTATCGTATACAGTTACAGTGATTGCAATGGCTAAATCAAAACCCACAAACAATAGTAATGTGACTTTAAAACTTATTCTAAGCTCATGAATGCATTGAGAAATTCATTCAAACCTATTTAATGCATCTTAGTTTTTCTATGAAGTTACCTTGCACATTTAAAAATTATTGAAGGCCTGCAAAGAACTATGGTTTATATATATATATATATATATATATGTTGATTTATATTTAGTATTAGAAATTATGTGTTAATATACGTATTAATTCTTTTAAAAATAACAATACTAAACTCATTATATGTTTACTTAAAAAGTGTATTTATGGAAAACAAGCTATATTTTCCTAAACAAAAAAATAGAAAAAGCAAGAAGAGTGACATTGCTTCACATTTTTGAAAATCTCTTTACTATCTAGCATGATAGAAGACAAGAGGATTCTAATCTCAAATTTACAGTGGAGAAAAAATGAGACTTAAAAAATTAAATGACATCCCATGCCATGCTGATAGCAAATAAGGGGCATAAGATTTAAATCAAGGTTCTCAGTTTCCAGACCCCATACTGTTTTTATGGCATGGAACTGTAGCATGGAAGAAAATAAGTGAGATTGTGAAAAAAAACTTCTAGTACTGTTTGGAAATCAAATGAAACTTCACGAGGGGACAGGTTGTATAAAAGTAAACCTGCCGTTAAAAAAGCAACATGAACTTGACTTATGAGCAGCCTCATTTACTGAGCACCAAGAGGGTGAGATCCTGTGGAGACATCCCTTCATTTTTCAGCATTAGTCATAAATCCAGGATCACAGAGCAATTTCAATTTTATTTTTAATATTCAATTCTTATGAAAAACTTCTTAAAACATGTGCATATTAATAGTGAAACATAGTCTACATAGTGAATGAGAATAATGGGTAAGAGAAGTAGGAGGAATTGGAGGCGGCTTGTCTTTTTAAAATCCTGGTCCTCCTCCAAACGTGCATACATCTGAACAGAGCCTGCACATCCTCAGGGACCTGGGCTCTGAAGTGGACAGCAGAGACACATGTCCAACTAGGATCAGTGGAAACAGCTGTTCAGCCAACTGTATTTATCCTTTCCTGAGGCTCCTTGCTCAGGGTTAGAAATGGTGTCAATAGATGAAAAAATGCTGCCCTGGCACTTCTGAAATGTGCTGAATTGCAGTAGTTAAAAAACAACTAAACTGTCGGAATCAACTCTCCAGAGAAAATACAACTCCCAGCCCTGGAAAATGGAGGACATTATAAAAGCCAAGCTAGAGAAATTCTCTTGGACAAATAAACAATGACATTTGATGCATATATTCTGTAGACTCGTACTTAACAGAAATGAAATAATTTCCTATCCATAGTTGCTCTCTCAACAACTGACTTACAAGATGGGAGCAACAACGATGTAAATTTGTAGAAAACACAATTGGGTCAAATTCGTAGTTAATAACATAGGCTACTGAGCAGGATCAGAGTCCAGAAGAGAAAATAATAAGTCAAAATGAGTTATTCCAAGTTTTTCAGCCTATCCTGGACCATCCAACCTTTCCTACACTTTCCCTTGAATATTCCTCTGTGTCAACTGTCCTCCAAGTTTTCACCTCAGGTTAAACTTTATACTCTTGGACCAGTGAAGACCCACAAAGCACTTTGGCTTATATAGGCTATGTCAATTTATAGTTAGCATTACAAATTATAATATTTGACATATTAACTTACTTAAAATAGCAATCCTAAACTCATTATATATTAATAAAACATATTTATGGGAAAAAAACTGTATTTTCCTAAACCAAAAAAATAGCAAGAAGAATGACATTAGTTTACACTTTCGCAAGTTTTTTTAATAGCTAACATGATAGAAGATGGAAAGATTCTAATACCTGCTTCTATATTCAATCCATTGTAAGATCATATGTCGTATAGCCTCTTGAGAACTCCTCTGCATACACCTGAGACAATGAGAGTCATACTACAAATAATTTCTTTATATTATAATTATAGCTTTGACTTCATGGACCCCTAAAGGAGTTATTGGAACTCCCAGCTGCTTTGAGAAATACTGTTCTACACTTTCCCTTTTTTCTGATCCTGGAATCAGAATTTCATTAATTCATGAGTCCCCTCTGGATCTGCAAAATCACGTGTGTGATGTTAGAATTCCTGATAGTTACAGTTAGAGCCTAGTAATCTAGCCCAGTTTTTTCATTTATTAAATAGGTTATTTTTCTAACATACAGTGTTTAAGCACTAGAAATACAGCAATGAATAAAAGTTATGAAACTTGAATTCTAGCCTTAGGGTTAGAGTTGTCCAGAGAGATCTTAAGACTTGTTGAAGATTATACATAGCTAGTTAGCGAAAATTTAAAATAAAGCACAGTGCATCAAAAAGTGAAGTTGATAATTAGTGGGGTTATTAAGTAGCATAGATGGCTTTTCCAATTAGAAAAATCATCCAATTTCACTGTTGTTTTACTCTAAATTATTGCACTTGGCTTTCTCGTAAGACCGGTCCACCAGGAATTAACCCGCACTTCATTTAAGCTGCCTCAAATCCCATGTAAAAGCAAAAACCAGTAGAGAAACAAATATTTTAAATATTATAATAGAATCATGCCAGGGAAATAAGGGCTTATAATAGATCTAGCTGCCCATAAATTCAACTTCAGAAAATAGAGTTTGCTATAAACATAATTGGTTCAAAAGAAAAAAATGCATCTTGGGTATCTCATAATTGCTTCCTTTCCTAGCCCTATTTCCCCTAGCAGGCCAAGCTTTCACCCCTGAATATTCTGTGTGTATGTGTTTGTGTGTTCATTAGTTTTTTATGATATTACAGCACTCCTATAGACAATTATACCATTGACTCAATGAATTTTCCTAAACAAAACACTCCCATATATCAAGCTCATAGATTGTAAAACAGAAAACTATTACCAGTACCCCAGAAGTTCCCTTTGTGCCTTCTGCCTGAAAATACCAATGGTAAACAAATCTGGCTTCTAACAGCATGGATTGCCTCTTTTATACTTTGTATAAATTTCCATTTATACATATAGCACATACTCTTTTGTGTGACTTCTTGAGTTCAACAATTTGTTAGTGACATTCATTCATATTTGTTGCATGATTGTAGATCATTTATTTTTATTGTTGTAAACACACATCTTATTGTGTGAATATGCCACAACTTATTCATCCAGATGGACAATTGGATAGCTTCCAATTTGGGACTATTATGAATAGCATTGCTATGTACACTGATTCATGTCTTTTAGTGAATATACATATATCTTCAACTCTATGAAGTTTTATACATTAATATAAAAAATATTTCATATATTTTTGAGGTGCCATAGGGTATACTATGTCAACCCTAATAAATATGTTTAAGCAATTTTCAGATGGGTTATTCCAATGTACTCTTTCCCTGGAGGGCATGAGACTGCCAGAAAATCTCTTTTCTTTTTTTTTCAATTACAATGAGAAGAGCTTATTTCATATTTTCTTGGAACTATATTCTTTACTATTTAATTTTGTCAACAATTCAGTGATTTGTTACTAATGGCTATGATGCCCGCCATGTTTATCATTTTACAGGTACTGCTGTCCTAATATTGAGCTGGCAGATTTGTCACGTCTTAATCCAAAAGGGATTCGTCAGTGAGGAGAGTCAAATATTAATCAACAAGCCAGTAGTAAAAAAGGGTCTTGAGGTTCTAGTTCCCAAATCATATAATCAGATCTATTCCTCTGTAACAAATATCAGCTGTATTCAGACATATGGCACCAAGACAAAAGCACTGTACTAGAGGCATCCTGGAGCCTTGATTTAAAGTATGGTCTCACCAGTATCTCACCTTAACCATCCACATCTCAGCGTACAGCTCCAGACCTACTAAATTAGAATCTACATTTAACAAGAGTCAATCCTTGTGATAAATTGAGAAGCTCTGTTGTGAAGTCATTCTATAAGGAGGAACCACAGATACCAAATTTCACCATCTATGAATTAGTAGGATTTGTGGCAATTCACAGCCAGGCACGCACATCTGTAAAAGTCAACTGGCCCAATTCTTAAGCCATTTTTCTACCTCCTATTGGAACTAAGGCCACAGTGCCCAAAGAAAAGATCAAAGTTTATTGGGAGTGTAGATCCCAAGGTTTGCACAAGATTGTTACAACTGCTGGCAAGATGTATGGCAAATTTAAGAGAATTTATGAAGAAAAGAGAAGCTATTAGTTCTGTTTGCAGTGATGAGGGAAGACTTCAAAGAAATGCATAGGCTTTTCTTGATCTAGATCAATAGGTGAAAGCTTGCCACTCTGAGAAGTGGTGACCCAAATTAAGAAAAAAAAGCCTGAAAAATATACGTATATATTCAAAAAAAGTTTCCTCCTTAGCGTTTCTTGTCTTTATTTTTTGAATCCCTGCCCCCAGCTCTGTGACTCTGCATTTCCACGTGGTTTCAATGTTAATGCTCTTTCCTCTTCTATTTCCCCTTTACCTGTGCCTTCCTACTTATATCCCAATAGTTGTGTGATTGTTGTTTTTCGAAAAGCAGCCACAAGGCTGAGAAATGCACAACCCAGAGGAAAACATTCACAACACAAATACATAAAGCATCACTCAGTGAGATTCTGCAAAAGTCCAAACACGGTCAAGCCAAATCTTTCCCTTGATACTCAAAGACTGATACCTGTGTACCTTGAGACCCTGAAGTTAATAGCCATCAATATGGAGTATGTATTAAGTCATCATTAAAATTATTTGCATGTATGCTTTAAAAAGCTTTAAAAAGCTCTGGCAAGAAATGATCCATCTTATGCATGTTCCCCAAATCTCTGAGTAGGAATTAGACACTTAGCAAACATTATTGATTATCAGGCATCAATCTTAAAGTACAGGAATGAAGCAGTAGTAGAAAAAGTTCAGGACTCTCAGGGAAGATTTGTTTGTATCGATGGAGAGTATAAAGGGATGCTGGCTTGCAGAGGACACTGGAATCCTTGGTTTATGATTCCTTCTATCACTTCATTCTCCTCTTCTGTCATCATGTGGCTTTGTCCTCTGACTTGGACCTCCTGAGTCTCTCTCCCCATCTCAATCTCTTTTGTAATATGAAGTAACATGCACAAATCCCACTGATTAGGACATGGGTGTTTTTGGAAGCCATTGCTCAACATATCACAGAAGGATTCTTCAAATGCAAATTTTGAGCCCCAAAGTAAAATCCCTGGTCAAAGAGGACCCTTGTATACCACTGTCTCCTACTTTCAAGGATTCACGATTGATTCAACTCACTCAGCTAATCCAGCATAATCTCTCCAAGCCCTTAATTTGATCATATCTGCAAAGTCTCTTGTCATATAAGATAACATATTCATAAATTCCAGGAAGTAGGATATGAGAATCATTATTCTACCACAGGAGGGTTGCTTATAAAGTCAGAGAAACTAAGTATGCAAAGTCAAGGATATAGGGAGACATGGGAAAGATTCAGAACTACTCTTTTTAATACTTCAGAAAGTAAACTAATTTTGTTTTATAAAGATAATTCAGGCAACTTGAGGAAAACTGAATAGCCATAATCCTCTAATTTAAAAAAGTCACTGCTATTCTGAAAGGCAATATTTCACTACTAAGTCAAATCAAGTGTACATGGACGTTAGGAATCACAGCTATGAGTCAGAAGACAGGAAAGTATATATGTGCTTACTGATGGGGACAAAGTTGGAAATGATCAGGCCTTTCACTATTGGCACAGTGGATAGGGAAGTGTGATGCAGTGATGTGCCAGGAGTACTATTCCAGTCAGGAAAAATGATCAGATGTTTTACATTAAAGATGGATCAAAAACTAAGTACCAGTGACAATTAGATATGAAGCCAAGTAAGTTAGTAACAGCACAGTAATATTTACATAAATAATATATATACCTATATATAGGTATGTTATACAAATGGCAGAACATAAAACTATAAAAGCAATTGCATTAGTCTCTCTATATATGTCCATATATGCAAATCTATAGACATATGTATGCATGTACACATATAGATTTATGATATGGCATATGTGTATATCTGGGGGACCATTAAATTGAAAAAATAATAAAAAGGAATAAAGAAAAGCAATTTTTAAGAGAAAAAATTGCTGTTAATGTATTGGTATACTGCTTTTCACTCTGTATTCTGTTGCATATATGTGTATGTAATTCATTTTAAATCACTGGAATCAGTCGCTGCTTGATATCTGGCAGTTAAAATATTTAACATTAAATCATGAATAATTTTCCATCTTTGATAGCATCATTCTGATTATTTCATCAGAATAGACTCCAAGAAATAGAATTGCTGTGTCAAGGATAGAACTATTTTAAATGCTTTTAATATACATTGTCAACTTGCTTTCCAGAAAGTTGGAAACATTTTAAAATAACACCATTATAGAAAAATCTGTATCATAGTATGAGGACCTTAATAATTATTAATTTAATTTAAGGTTAGAATTTAAGTATCCATTGTGTTATATGAATATTTTATAACTAGCAAATCTGAGCATTTTTGTATAGAGTTGATTCTCAAGATTCAGGGTAATGTTTTTGAAAACCTCCACCAATTACTGATTTCTGAACCATTGTTCCTAAGGCAAATATAGAGTTCTGTCCTTACAAGCCTCTAGTCACCACATTTTCATCAACCGATCAATACTTAATCTTGTCTTATGTAAGATCTCTGTTTAAAGACATGAACTGTTGGTAGGAAACTACTATATTATACACAGGTGTTGATTTATAATGATACACGCCTTCAACCTATATAATATTATGATGCAATATTCCTTCAATAAAATTTTAAAAATAATAAAAGCACATTCACTGACATTGAATTCAGGGTCAATTGCATTATAACTCAAGCCTCTCTGAGACTTATAAAACACACAGATTCTCTCCAAAAGACACACCACCGTTTTCTTCCACTTAGTCCTAATGACTTCCACCGTGCAAAATCACCAACAAAAAACAATTAAGTCCTTTCCCCCAAACCTGTGACCGTTTGATAACTGCTTCACTACAGTTCATTTCAGAACTTCAGTTCGATATTGAAACACTATCTATATCGAAATGAATATCAAATATTTGTTGTTTCATTCAAATGAAACAGTAAAGCTTATTTAACCCACCACAGTTTAATAAAAGAAACTACAGAGGTTGATTTATGATTAATTGACAATTTGCTTCAGTTAAACCATGACCTTCCTGGGACTCCAACTCAACGTCTATAAGGTGAGTGACCATGGTCAGTGATCTAGGAAACCTGTGCCAGGGCCTAGATTCTTTAATATTGAGCATGTGTGCACAACTGTCCCTGTCCTGTAGCTGCTCTTTCACAAAGGTCCAAGGGTTGAAGAAGCAGAGCACACTGGTCAGCACTCCTGAAACATCGTCCACTTGGTTCTCATCATGGACACTAGGACACACACAAGTACCCCATTCTGTGGATGTCCCATGTGCACATCTAACTCCCTTTCTGATACCAACCCTCTCAAGTCATCTCAATACAACCTAACTTTTGAGTCCCTTGTTTCATGGCTTTGCTATAATGAACTTGAACTGTTCATCTGAATATCACATTCAACTGAAATATACATTCTAAAAAGTATACAGATGGGTACTTCATACACTCGAAGTCTATGATAATAAACCAAACAGTTTGAAGTCAACTTTCTGAGGCCTGCAATTATCTAAGCCAGAAAATGCTCCCAGAACTAAACCTAAAGGGATAAAGTTAACTAGATCATAAATTAATAACCCAAGGATAATGGGAGACAACTTCTCAGGAGGTATTTAAAATCAGAGTGTAAAATACATCCCAAAAGTGGTATCTCAATTCTAGTCATCTCAAATCTCTTTCTATGTTTATCTTTATTTTTCTATGTAATTTCTTTGCTCTTAATATTTTAACATCCATTTCTTCTCCTTTTACAGAGAATTTTTACCACGTCAAATACGTTCCCTGTATCCTTATATTTTAACTTTTACATTCACTAAAACTGTTTGATACTGGTTCAAGAAAAATTATTATCTATTCCCATGGGTGCCAAATTTAGTTTATTCTTTGATTCAGCAGATAATTTTTAGTGTCTTGTATGTGCCAAACACCATTTGTTCTAGTTGGGGGCAAGGGAGAATATGTTTACAAGGAGTCATTTGATCTGATATTTTCCTTACCATCATTATTATGGAATAAAACACACTAAGGGAAACGTGAATGAAACACGTAAGAATCATTTCATTAATAATTATAAAGTCAGCATACAATACGAATAGTTCTTGAAATGACTCCCAATGATCCTCAGCTCCTAGTATTTAGACTCCCATGTAATCATTTCATTTTGAGTGTGAGTTGGAACTAGTGACCTGCTTTAATAAATATATTGTATCAAATATGATAGGCTATCAATTCTGAAATTAGATTATAAACAACTATGACCTCCATCATGCTTTAATAAATATATCGTATCAACTATGATAGGCTATCAATTCTGAAATTAGATTATAAATATCTATGACCTCCATCATGCTGGTATATTCTCTCTGCTTCTTTTTGTATGCTTGTTTTGCTGTATGGGACCATCTGGAAGAAATGGAATACCTGGCTATCAACAGAAAATTGAATCCTTCAATAACCACTAAATGAACAAGAAGATTTTGATCCCATGCAATGACTGTAACCCCAGCCAGCACCCTGATTTCAGCCTCTGAGAGGACTTGAAGCCGTGAACCCGATTAAACTGTGTCTGGATTTCTGACCAACATAAACTGTGAGATAATAAATTCATGTTGTTTTATATCATTTTAAGTTTTGGAATAATTTGTTAGACAGTAATAGATAATCAACATACCTAGTAGCCAGAAGCAAGTCAAAAAATAGAACATTGACTGTACCCCCGAAGCCCAATGTCTGTTCCTTTCCAATTAAAAATTCCTCCATCCTTAAGAGAAATAATCAATATTTTCACTTACAGTTATTCAGTTCGCTGTTTTTCTTTATAATGTTGCTACCTAACTATGGTCTCCCTAATGACATGGTTTGGTAGAGTTTTGAATTTCATACGACTAAGATATTACTGCATTTTTCTTTTAAGTTTCATTTCTTTTAATTCATGTTATATTTGCAAGGTAAATTCAAATTGTTGGATTTATTCAATGGAGATTTATTAATTTTCATTGTTCTATAATATACTTCTGTAGGAATATAGCTTTATACCCAATCTATACTGGTGAATCTTTGAAATGGTTTCATTTTGGAGCTATTATAGCAATGATGTTTATCCAGATTAACATACATATATGTATAGTCTGATGCATATGTGCATACATCTCATCACTTTTCAAATAACCAGGTTATAGAATATTTTATCTTCCTTAAGAAAACTATACCATATCAATGCCATGGTGAGTTTAGAGAAAGCAAGGAGAGGAAAAGAAAAAGAAAGATAAGAGCTATTCATTCATTTATATTTTCTGACAACAAATCTATGATTTTTTTTAATTCTTCTTTTCGTACGGATTTTTATTATGAGGATGAGTCTAAATGATAGCGGTTCCTATAACTAGACCATTCCTACATATCGAAGAATTAAAGTCTATGGAAGTTTAATAAATTCACTTATTAGTTATGGTCTCAGGAGATTCAAACTATTTAAGTCCCAAACACAAAAGCAGATATTCCCAAAACTTTTTATATGCCTACATACTCTAACTTTTATGCAGTCATCATATTTTAGTCTATGTAAAAGTATGGAAGACTGCTTCCATTCATATTTAAATTGTTTATTTTGAATAAAATAGAAATTTTAGAACACTGTTAAGGTGACCTATAAAAAAGTTTTTAGATGTGCTCTGTTCCCTATCAGATATGCCCAAATAATAAGTACCTGTTTGCTCATTGCCAATAGATAGAAAAATTTAATTCAAGCAATTTGTTTTCTAAATTGTTTCAAGAGAGGGAGATACTGTAAGACACTTCCATGTGCAGGAAGCAAGGCCTACTACTTCTGGAAAATGGAGTATGTGCTATGCTCTCTTCTATAAGCTTTCTCTAAACAGAAGTTAAATCTACCCACTACCTCCTCCAGTCTTTAATCCTATTAGACTTCTAGCAGGTGAACCTCAATAATGTTTAAACAAAAGACCTTCTTTTCTGTCAAGAAAAATAGGGTAAAAGTTAAACCACTTTAACAAAAGACTGAAAAACCTAGTCACTTAAAACCATTGTTTTTTTCCTTACTCATAAAAAGATGGAGACTTCACTGGCTCTGCTCCAAGTGGTCATTCAAGGATATAGATTTCTTCTTATTGTGTCACTCTTTCAGATCAATATCCATTTCCATTTACTTAAAGCTGAACTGTAGGCATGCCCAAGGTCTAGTTTGCAAGAACTGAAAGGAAAAAAGCCAAAGGCAACAACTTCCTTTTAAGCAAGTTGAAGTTGGAATTTATGCAGTTATAATATTTTCCTGTTTTACATAAATAATTAAGCTATTGAACATGTAATAAGAAAATTCTATCAATTCTATCATCTCAGAAAATAGAAGATCAATGTTTTTCAACTCTGGGTATGAGACCTGAATTACTCATAATGCTAAAGACAAACACAAGAAAACTCGAGCAATATCCATAATAAATGTAGACACAATAATCTTCAAAAAATGTTGGTAGATCATAATCCACCATTATATAGAAAAGGATCACATCACAACCAAGTGGGATTCATCTAAAGAATGCAAGGCTGGTTCAATATTCAAATATCAATCAATGTAATTCACTATAATAATGAACAAATAAAAACTGTATTAGCATTTCAATAGACACAGAAAAACATTTGACAAAATTCAACTTCCCTTTATGACAAAAAACTCATAGCAAACCAGAAATAGAAGAGAATTTAACTTCATAAAGAATTTTTATTAAAAAGAATATACAGCTAACATCATACTCAATGATGATATAGAATGTTTTCCACCGAACATCTCATCAGGATCTAGATGTTCTTTCTTACCATTACTCTTCAGCACCACATTCTAAGTTGCATCCAGTACAGCTCTTTTTATTATTAAAATAATAAAAAGAAATAAAAGGCATGTAGATTGGAAAGAAAAAAATGAACCCCCCCTTTATTTACAAACATGATTGATTAATGTGTAAGACACAAAATATTTTAAAAATAGCACCTTGGTTACATACTTGAATTTAATAAAATTTTAGGATACCAGGTCAATGCACATTTACCATATGCCTACATATCAGAATTCAACAACTGGAATTTGAAATAGAAAAAAAAAACCTTTAAAATAACACTCCAAAAAATAAAATTTAGGTGTAAGTCTAACTAAATTTGTGCAAAATCTATATGCTGAAAACCACCAAGCTTTGATGAAAGAAATTTTAAAAATCTAAGTAAAATGAGAGATCATGTTCGTAAATAAGAAAAATTATAATTATTAAAGTACCAGTGGTATATGTATACCCATTTGATATACAGATCCAATGTGACATCAATCTAAATGGACAAAAATATTTGAAGATATTGATAAACTGACTAACATTTGTATTCATGTCAAAGGAGTTCAATATAAGATGAACAAATTAGAAAACTCATCTTATTTCAAAACGTACTACTAGAAAAATATAATAATCAAAACTGATTCTGATGAAAGAAGAAATAAACTAATGGAACGAGTAATGTCTACAACAAGAGATTACAAAAATGGTAAATCGACTTTGGAGTTGAGTCCCCAAACCCTTCTCTACGACTTATGTCATAGAAAGTCTTTCCTATGTTGTCTTCTAAGAGCCGTATGGCTTCTGGTCTTATGTCCAAGTCTCTAATCCATTTAGAGGTAATTTTTGTGAACGGTGTTAGAGAGTGGTCTAGCTTCATTATTTTGCATGTGGGTGTCCAGTTTTCCCAACACAGTTTGTTGGAAAGACTTTCCTTTCCAATGAGTGAGTAAGTTTCTGGTGATTCAGCTCTAATCCACTATTCTGTGCCTCTGTTATTATTCCAGTACCATACCGTATTTATCACTGTTACTTTGTAGTATAGTTCAAAGTCTGGAAGTGTAACCCTTCCAGATTCGTTCTTTTTTCTAGTGATTACTTTGGCTACTCAGAGTCTTTTGTTGTTCCACACAAATTTTAAGATTTTTTGTTCTATTTCCTGGAAATAAGCTTGTGGGATTTTAATGGGGACTGCATTAAACCTACACATTGCTTTGGGTAAGATGGCCATTTTAGTGATATTGATTCTTCCCAGCCACGACCAGGGGATGTCTTTGCATTTCTTTGTGTCCACTACTCCTTTTAAGAAGGACTTGTAGTTTTTGTTGTATAGATCTTTTACTTCGTTTGTTAGGTATATGCCCAGCTATTTTATTCATTAAACTTCTACTTTAAATAGTGTGATTTTTGTGATTTCGTTTTCTTCTAGGAGGTTTTTTGCGTATAAGAGTGCAACAGATTTTGGTGCATTGATTTTGTAGCCTGCCACTTACTGTATTCATTGAATAGTTCCATAAGGTTTTTTGAGAGTTTTTGAGATTTTCATTATATATAATCATGTAATCTGCAAAAAAATGTGTTTTACTTTCCAAATTGGATTCCTTTTATTTCCTTTTCTTGCCTAATTGCTATGGCTAAGACCTACATTACAATGTTAAATAACAGTGGTGGCAGTGACAACCTTGCCTTGTTCCTGACCCAGGAGGACATGCTTTCAAATTTTCACCATTGACTATCATGTTGGCTATGGATTTTTCGTATATGGCCTTTATTATGTTGAGGAACCATCTATTCCCATTTTATGGAGGGCTTTTATCATAAATCGGTCTTGAATTTTGTCAAAAATTTCCTCTGCATCTACTAATATGATCATGTGTTTTTTCTCTTTGTTGTTTTTGATATGGTGTATGGCATTAGTAGATTTTTTACATATTTTGAACCATCCTTGCATCCCTGGAATGAATCCTACTTTGTCATGATGGATGATCTCTTTGATGCATTGTTGAATTCATTTTGCTAACATTTTGTTGAGAATTTTTATTACTATGTTCATTAGAGATATTGGTCTGTAATTTTTTTTCTTAGTGACATCTCTGTTAGCTTTTGGTATCAGTGCAATGTCAGCCTCAGAAAAAAGTATTTGAGAGAGTTCCCTGTTCTTCAGTATTTTGGAAGAGATTGAGAAGAACTGGTGTTAATTCTTCTCTATAGCTTTGGTAGAACTCATCAAAGAATCCATCTGATCCTGGGCTTTTATTTTGGGGAGTCCTTTGATTACTTCTTCAATTTCTTTGCTTGTGATTGTTCTGTTCAAGTTTTCCCATTATTCTGGGCTCAGTCTTAGTAGACTATACTTTTCTAGAAATCTGCCCATGTCCTCAAGTGTGTCCATTTTGGTGGCATAGAGCTGTTCATAGTAGCCCATAAGATGTTTTGAATTTCTGTGATATCTGTGTAACTTCCCCCCTTTCATTTATGACTCTAGCTCTACGAGTTTTCTCCCCTTTTTTTTCTGACTTCTTTGAATTTTTCTTTTTAGCTCTTTGCTGGTTCGCTTGATTGAGTTCCTTTGTCCTGTTTTCCAGATCACTGATTCTAATGGAATCTTCATCCATCCTATTGTTTGTGTTCCTCTGTTGAGTTCTTTAATTCAGTCATGGTGTCTCTTCCCTGTTTGATGTCTTGTTTTAATTCTTCTCTTTGCTTCCTGACATTCTCGTTTACTGCCTCTACTGATTTCTGGATTCCCATGAGTAAGCTAATCACTGCTACCCTAAATTCCTCTTCAGGTAATTTACATAGTCTGCTCTATTCTGATTTTCCCCTGGGTTTTTTATTGGATCCATCATTTCATGTATATTTCTCTGTGCCTTTGCTCTATTAGTCACTCTGTATTTCTGAGGGTTTGGTTTCCCTGGCGTTGCATAGGATTGACTTGTCCAGGATTGGCAATCAGCCTGCAGTTTCTCCCCTACCCACAAGGTGGCTCTAGTAGATAGTGTTGAGATTTGGGGCTGTCTTCTCACTGTAATCCTGGGGGCGGGATTTCTAGTGGGTGGTATTTCCAGTTGCGGGGATTACCACTCAGTGAACCCCAGGCTCTGGGTGAAATAGTTGTGGGAGGGTTTTGATTTGGCTGATTTCCGCTTACGGCTGCACTCAGAGTAATTTTACCACTTGGTCTCCAGCTCAGCTACTGGTGTGCTGGCTCTCCTTTCATCCCCCTCCCAAGTCGGCCCTCCATGGCATCTCAGCCCACTGGGCCTGCCTCTCACTGCCTTGGCAGCTGGTCCCAAAATCCCTAGCCTCCACCCCACTGTACATCTGGAGACTTCTGAGCTCAGTACCAAATCCAAATCTGCAGTTTAGCTGAGAACCACACTGGGTGTCCTCACCCACTGTTACTCTTCAGCCGTTCTGTCTTCAGCTGAAGTGCTGGTCATTTCTTAGTGCTTGTCTCTGGAAAAAAGGTGATTTGGGTTTTTTGTTTGTTTGGTGGTTGTGGGGAGTGACCTGAAAGTGCATCCTATGGAGCCACCATCTGAAAGTCGATTAGGTAAATCAATTTTGATGCAGGCACAAAAATAATTAAGTGTAGAGTTGATAGTCTTTTCAACAGATCCTGCTAGAACAGTTGGACATTCATTTTTAAAGCAAGAATTGTAAACCATAGCTCACTTATTTTATAAAATTTCATTATAAAATATATTATAGTCTTAAATGTAAAGTTTTAAAATTAAGATAATGGGAGAAAATCTTTGTAACTTTGGGTTAGTCAAAGATCTTATGTTTAATAGCAAAAGCATGATTTGTAAAAGGTAAACTGATTTCGTCAAAATAATAAATTGATTTCATTTGTGCTCTGTGATAAACATTGTTCAGATCATTTTTTATCCGGATTGGAAGGAAATACTTGTAAATTCAATACCTCACAAAGGAATTATATCAAGGATTTAAGGGTCAGGAGAGAATATAATAAAAGGACAACACGAAGGAGCTTTTTTTAGGATAATGGGAATATTCTTCATATTGATTATGGTGGTAGTCACACAAATGTATGTTTTTGTCACAACTCATAGACTATACATACAAAGGAGTGAATGTTAGTGTGTGCAAATTAAAAATTAAAGAAGAGATCATGTGAGCTAATTTAACTACTGGTACAGCTATATGGATATGTTCCAGTTGAATAACAACTGTGAATAAGATCAATACCCATGAGAAAAAAAGATTTAATAGTCAAGTAAACCATGTTTTTAAGACTTGTCTGTTTGGGAAAGTGGTTGCTTTCTTTGGTAGACTTGTCTGGTCTCTTTGGCGTCATGTCACTTCAAGAAGAGATTCTGGGGAAATGAACTGAGTTTGTTTCTGGATAAAGACAAAGTATTATCTCAAGAAACATCTCATGGGGGTGACAACCCCCTAAGTAGAATCAATGGTTTTGAAAGAAAAGCAAGGTTAGAATTTCTAAAGCCTTCAGAGTCCATGTTGAATGAAAAATAACCATTTCCTGTCTCCAGACATCCAGAGACAGATTGCATGGCTTTTTACTTTTCAGAAAGAAAACAGGAACTGCTGAAGAGAAATGGAATCTCATCTATCTTTTAATTTTCACTCCCTGTCTTTCATACTTGCCCTTCATAGACCAGAACCTCTGGAGAAAATTGCTCTCAAAAGGCTGAACTTGTCACCTTGAATGTGAGGATAAATTTTGCAACTATAGAGAGTTCAATCTGAACTAATACTGTGCATCAGTGCAGTGGTTTAGAGAAACTTACAATTTCTGATCACAAAACCTGCCTTTAGGAAACGGGATCACGTGCACTCCTGGGTTTATCTTGCTTCCTCTCCAACTCACCCCATTGGCTTCCTTCTTTACAGAGAGTACCCTTCTCTTCTCTACCCTCCTTGACAGCACTCTACTGTAGAAATCAGTTCTTGTCTACATCAGTGTTCATTTATATCAATCTATTGCTTATCCCAAAGACACATGCATGTTAAAAAAAAATCATCTAATTAAGAAGTGGCAGATATATGACACCTCTTTAAAGATCTAACTTGGTGAGAGCAGTTTAAGACGTTTGGGAATGCATGCATGGGTGTGGGGTTGCTTAGAATTGATTCCACACAGTTTTTCTTCAAAATGAAGATAGCCCTGTTGGTTCACACTGTTAAATACTCCTTATTCAACTAGCAGAAAGTTACAAACATCAGAGAATTTCCCAGCCATGCAATGACTGTTTGGGAAGCAATTTGCCAGATGTCTATGAGAGTTAGTTCATTCTAAGTCCCCATGTAATCAGGCTCCGAGTTAACAGCTTCAGAGCCATTAAAATCTCAGCATTAGTTATCTGGTGCAATATCCTTTATTCAGAAATGGTCCCTGTATGACATTAGACAAAAGAACAATGAGCTCCCTGGCACATGGTGATAATGAACTCAAATCTTATCTCCAATTGTCAAATCTCCAAATGGGAGAGATGGCTCCCTGTCCTAAGTGTACCATTAATATATATTTACTGAAATTACTGGTCAGAACTTCTTTTTATTAAAAAAAAAAAAGCATGTCTGAAATCACTCAGCACATGAAAAAATGCTAAGAATGTTGTGCTTCATTCACACTTTAAAGACAGGTTAGAATACTGGAACATCCCTAAGCCTGCGCTGCAACCTCTTCTCCCAAGAAAGGAAATAAATAAAGCAACATATTCATTGTCTGGGAGAGAAATTACTAGTAAGACATATGACAAGGATCAGTGTTGGAAGGCCCGCATATTTTAATTATGTATACAAATGACTTAGTAGTGAGAACAGGATTTGCAGATTACATTAAATATGGGGGAAGGCACAGCACAGTAAATAATAAGGCACCCAAATGCCAAGCGGCAGCTGAGAATTTACATTATTTGTGCTGTATGTAGGCTTAGAAGATGGAAAATGCAGATAAGTATAAATAAATGTCAAATAATATGCCCAGTGGCCAAGAAATATAGAAAGTGAATTTGAGATCAGAGGAAGAGTGCTGCAGCATAATGATCAGGAGGGAAGACACGTACAGGCTTGTCACACTCAGGTCAAGCCTCCAGGAGAGCCAGAAATGTTTCTGTGTAAATGAGTGTGAAGGGGGAAATCTAACACCCCTTGCACATGAGCATCCACCTAATACCTTCCAGGCATGAAGACACTAGCTACTTCAGCTAATCCATCTGTCAGGATCACTTTGGTGGTTTTATAGGTATGTGAATAGGACTGGTTTTCACTCAGTTCTGTCTTTGTCATTGGCCATCTGGCCAACTTGGCCAAATATCTTCACATTTCTGGGCCTTGATTTTCTCTTCTGCAAAATGATGAGCTGGTGATGCCT
This sequence comes from Solenodon paradoxus, assembly GCA_004363575.1. Classification (NCBI taxonomy): domain Eukaryota; kingdom Metazoa; phylum Chordata; class Mammalia; order Eulipotyphla; family Solenodontidae; genus Solenodon; species Solenodon paradoxus. Next base: position 903,709 of record RJWH01000149.1, on the reverse strand, counting down.
CTCATGTTTATTATATGCACCCTTAACTGTTATGACAAAAAAATGGTCATGGGAAACTTCATCAGGATTGAGACCCCTGTTTCATGTTCTGGTCCCAGAATGTACTAATGCCTGTTATGTTGGGTACTGAGCACAGTGAGGAAATCTTGGATACATGTCAGATGAATGCTTGAATCCTTTGTGACGCAATGACTTTCATGATTCAGTCCATTCCTTGTTAAAATTTCTTTTTAAAAAGGGGTGGTTTTAGTTTCAATATTTTTTTTCAAATTTCAATCTAGAAATCAAAGAAAATCTGATTCATTCCCAGGAGAAATTTGTTTTTACTTGTGCAAGTGTTTCCAAATGATCTCAGAGTTCAGAATTATTTAAGATCTTCCAGTTGAAAGTGAGGGGGTTTGCTCTCAGTTTCTAAAGCATTCATTATTTCAATCTTCACAACAATCCTTTGAATTAAGAATAATTTACATGCTACTTACCTGCACATTTGATAGATGAGAAACCAAGACTCAGAGACGGTGAAGGACTGATTCATAAAAGCAAATGGACACTTTTTTAATGATGCAAATATTTCAGATAAAAGAATTAAGAGGCTTTAACTCAACATATGTAGACAATAATAACCTTTACTCTACAAACAATACAGAGTCATTCATTCGATTAGTTACTAACAACCTATGAACCTGACTCAGACATCCAAGCTGGTTCCCCCAATTACTAGTCAAGTGACTTAGGCAAGTTACTTTAGTGGCCAGGTCTGTAAAATAACAATGATATTCATACCTATTCGTAGCATATTTGTGAAGATGAAATGAGATCACATATTTGAATCTATTAACATGCAAAAAATACTCAATGAATCTAAGCCAGTCACTAGGAAAACCAATGTCTAAAAAGTAAACTAAAACAGGCCTGAAAGACACATCTTCGGGTCTATAAAAAGAAAATCAAAAGATAAACATGTTTAAGTAATTTCAATAAGATAATACATTGAGATAACAGGGCAAAATATATAACTCAACATTCAATATTTTATTGTTTATAACAACATGAATGATGAAAAGATTGGAAAGATACTCCCAAGTTTTGCAGTTTCCTTCTCTGTGGTGAACTTATTGATGATAGGGTGAAGAATATTATTTCCTATCACAGTGGCCTTGTCAAAAAAAATGAGACTTCTGGAAATTTATCTCTTGTATTTAGCCAATAGAAATACTGTAAACTGCCTGAAGTTCATTTGTCTCAAACTTCAACAGAAAATGAGCTGGCCTAGTCTGGGAGCTGTGAAGGGAGGTAATATGCTTAACTAATGAACCCCTCCAAGAGCTCCATACTTCCACAATCATCCCTCTCGAGGGGGTTCTTCATTAACTTGTGTCTTATTAGTACTTCTCTCACCATTAAATATATAAAAACAAGAAATCAGGACTTGGGAACAGAAGCAGAGCTTTAAGAGCATCTTCTAGGACTCCTTCAATGTAAGAGTGAAAGAATACAGGCCCAGAGCAGCTACGTGACTGGTCAGGTCGTTCAGATGACTAAAAGCACAGCCTAGTTTAGCCTCCAAATTTGAGATGTGCAGGCCCCTGGGTTTCCCTGAGACTCCTCAGGTTCAGGTGGAAGTACATAGGGACATCCAGCCAAAACTGCCTTCACCACGTATCCATAGGGCAGCAAATAGAAGCTTCCAAATGGTTGGTATTTGAATACAAAAGAGTTTCCCAACAAATCATCAAATTTTCTTTACCTTTCTATTCAAATGAAAACAAATATTAAAATAAAATGAAACAAAAAACCAAAACAATTCTTTATAATGGAGTTACTAGGCAGGTGACATTTGCATTCCTATCTCTGAAAGTCATAAAATATCCATAGTGCTAGGTAGTCACCAGGAAATCGTAATGGAAATAGGATCAATATTGTTTCACATAACAATTAGATTTTTCTGAAGGGCAAAGTAATATGACTTGCATAATCTCAGAGATTTTTTTTAATTAAAAGGCAAGAGCTCTAAATCCCTATTTCATAAACCCTTCAAATAATGAAAGATAGGTTTATGGGCAGATAGACAAGCCAGTAGGGGCAGAATAATGAAGATTCGTGGGTATAAAGAACTAGGAAGGAAGCTGGACTTCTAGCAGTAAGGACTGATAGAGTAGTTATGAAAAATGAGGATAATGGAAGGGAGGGAGAAAAGGGAAACCTACTGTTTTCAGTCTCTGCAAGTAAAAACATCTTCCCGTAGATCTGATGAACAGAGTCCACTTCCCCACTACAGTTTCCTGTGCCTCAGAAGGGAAAGGTGCCCTTTGCACTTAAGAAGTAACCTCAGTTCTGAAACTTGTGCAGTAATTTAGAATTTATAGCTTCTAGAAAGGTCACTTGGGTATCTTGCTCATCTTTCTAAGAGGAACTTGCCTTCGCAGTTCCAAATTCTCTAGCCAGGCTGCTGCTCAATCTTAGAAACAGAGATCTGAGCACTGAGAGGAAAGTCACATCAATTATGTTAGAAGTGAGAAAGTTATGTTAGAAGTGAGCAAGTCCCTTTTCCACCTTGATAACAAGCTACCTCAGTCCAGTGTAATGGCCACCCAGCTACTCACCGGCTCATCAGAGAACAGGAAAACCTTAAAGAATGAAGGAAATAACTTGGAAGATGACAAGGAATAATAACTGCAAGCTAGACAGGTTTTATAACCAGGCAACATAAATAGAAGTTGAAAGAAATAGACCTAAGAAAGTATTTTGCACATTAAAAAAAAAAATCCACAATTGCCTTCTCTGTAAGATTGTTAAAGGCAAAACTGGGATCGTTTACAAAGCAATTAGGTGTTATCCTGGGGAAAACATAACATTAAAAAGAAGATTACACTCAATCGTTCAAAGCATTTTCTTATACCCTGTAGGGTACTGTGCTTTAAACGTGCAGTTGCAGAGTTGACCTGCTGTAGGAATATCTGATGAGGTTCTGCAGGCCCAGCCACTGATGGCAGAGGACAGCCTCATTACAGTATGATCACAGCCCAACTCTGTTGCTCATTACAAACCTAAAGTGCCCTCAAGTGTAATTGGACACTTCTCCCCATCTGAATTCCACCATCATTGTCAGTCACTGACAAGTGACAGAGGACAAACTCAGCATTACACAAAATATTGCAAGGACACATAACTCAGTTAAAGAGTGCTGATTTTAAAATAGGAATGATAAGATATGGGAGAGAGAAAGGGAGAAAGAGAGAGAGAATAGCCTCTCATTCCACAATTTTCTCACATTTGAGTCACTAAATAAAAATCAAGTTCTAGTGATCAGAATGCTAACTTGATAGAGAGCCAGCTGGGACTTTTCAATTCCAGGCCTAAATTCCACCCTCTAATAAGATACTTTGCTTGGTGTTCTTACTCCCTGGCATATGGGTTGACTTTCCTCCTCTTCTTTTCTACTCCCATTTCCAAGTTCCCCAGGTTCCCTTGAGTTGCTGTTTTCTTCTCTCTGCTTTGCCCTCTTCTGATCTGCTTAGTCAACATGTCCTGCTGCTTTCCAAGAAATGAAAGTATCTGTATTCCATTATCTTTGCTCTGAACGTAAAACCAAGTGAAATTCTGTTGGCTAGTACATTGTTAAGGTTATTACCAGCTCCAACCTTTGGGGGAATGTCATTTTGAACTACTACTGCTAGTACAAATGGAAACTAAAACTAATGCAATACCAGAATGTAATTGTTCATTTCAGATCATTGTTGGAAAGATCAGAGTGTAAGGGGAAATCTAATAGATTTGTCAGCAGGTTCTGTGAGTCGCTTTGACTCTGCTACAATTCCTCAATAACCAATAACTTAATAGTGCTGTAAATTTGAAATATTTGAATTTGGTTCCCTTTCCCAGATATATGACCTTCAGCAATATGTGTTTCTTCTGAATGTCATAGTTTTCACATCTGTAAGATGGGCATGATAGTGTCTAAGTAATGACTAAGCAAAATAAAAGTTTAGCAACAGGTCAACTAATGTCATTTTGTGTTAGGAAAATGCAGAATTAAGTTTTAATTTCTCAGGGATATCCTAGACTGTTAGTGAAAGCTCAATAGATTTAAACTGCTAGGGTAGATAGTCTTAAACTTTAGCATGCATCAGAATCATCTGGAAGGTTGTTAAAAAGGGCTCATTTTAAATGAAGGGTAGAATTAGACATTGGAAATAAATGTAATGTGTTTTATACAGATGTTAATTTATAATATTGCACAATTTAAACTTACATGATGTTATGATATAATGTTCCTGCAATAAAATTAAAAAGAAAAAAACAATAAAGAGTCAAAAAAAACTTCATATTGCTGGACCTCACCCCTAGCACATCTGATTCAGTAGGTCTGGGGTGGGACCTGAAAATCTGAATTTCTAGCAAGTTCCCACTGATACTGATGCTTCAGGTCTAGGGGCTATGTGTTGATTCCTGCCACTGTAGCAAAAGGTGGCAAGCTGATTAACTCTTGGGCATGTATCATGTGTCAGCCTCTAGTAGCTCAATGAAAAACATTGATCTTGCTATCCAGCTATAAAATCCATACTTCTATGTCAGTCATAAATACTGTCATTTGGTCCTAAGGAGTAGGCTTGTATTGACATAGTCTCCTGGGCAAGGTAATTATTTGCACTTAACATACCTATGATTTGAATCAATCCTGGCCAATCACTGTAGTTAATCAACAGATTTGTGATCTATTAGTATGATTTAGAGGTTGAATTATATACTGTATCCTACCCTCCATTATTTATATGCCAAAGTATTTGTCCTATCTAAATGATGAAGGCAAACAGGGAAAGGAAGGAAGTTGAGGGCTAAGGAAATAGTTGAGGGGTAAGTTCAGAGTAACAAAAGTATCCTTTTTCATTATTCTCTATTCTAGCATTAATCCAAATTTAGAATTAGCCACTGTGATTAGTTATTAGTAAAATTTTAATAATAATTTTATAATTTATCTTAACTTATTTCTGATCATGATAATCACTTAAAAACATATTAAATAACACTACAAAAGAGGCTGAAAATTTAAATCTGTGTTTAAAATGTGTCATGAGCACTTGGTAGACTGATTAAAAAATGGGAAAAAAAGGTTGTTTAAAATGGAAATGGAATAAAGGACTCTTTTCAACCCTTGAAGCTTCAAGATGAATAAGAACATTTCCATCTACTTCTACTTTTCATTTAAAATGTTCTTCAGGGTATAATTTTTTAACTTAGTCAAATCAATAAATGCCACATGAAAGACTGGGATGAACCAGGTGACCTTATTAATGCCAGCTTCACAGTATAGTGATGTTTCATCTTAGTGAATCCTAACGTGTAAAGTACAAATTAAATGGGGCAATAGGAGTGTACAATTCCATTTGTCTTATTAGAAAGCATTTCTTGACTATAGTTAATTTGATCTCACAGCAACAACCAAGCTAAACAAATTTTAAAATAAATGTATAATAAGGCTTTATTTGGTGAATTTTTAATATCTCCTGTCTGCAAATTGCTAGTGGATAGCTTCCAGAGAAAAGCTTCTTGAAAGTGTATTAATCTCTCTATTGTGCAAATAATCAGTTTAATGTTCCTACTCACTATTGGTACCTAAATCTATTGAATTCCTTCATTTTTTTTAATGAAAAACTGTATTGTGGCCTTTATTTTGCTTTAATTTTATTTTTTATTATTATTGAAGGGATATTGTATTTTGACAATGACTTGTTTCAAATTATGCATAGTGGTATTTTTACATTTACAAATAGCACAATAGATTTACTAATATTCCCCCCACACACACTTTTTTCTCCCTTCATTTACAGTCAATGCCCTTCATCCCATTTCCCCCACCACTCCCCCATCACTTTGGTATCCTCTGATTTGCCTTTGTCTCTAATCTCTAAGAATCCATAGTTGTTTGGAGTAGTGTTCTCCCTCTCTCTGTCTCTCTCTCTCTGTCTCTCTCCCTCTCTGTGCCCCTCCCTGTTTTTCAGTGTTTTCTAATTTATAACATTTATTTGTTTTCTCTTTACCCATCATATGAGTGTTATCATGCAATGTCTATCCTTCTCCTTCTGACTTATCTCACTAAGCATAATTCTCTCCAAGTCCATCCATGTTGTTACAAATGGCAAGATCTCTCCCTTTTAATGGCTATGTAGTGTTCCATAGTGTATATGTACCATGTCTTCTTTATCCACTCCTCTGTTGATGGTCATTTAGGTAGTTTCCAACTCTTAGCTGTTGTGAATTGTGCTTCAATGAAAATGGGGGTGCATATATTTCTTCTGATAAGCTTTTTTGCATCAAATGCCCAGTAGAGGAATAACTAGATCATATGGAATTTCCATTCTAAATTCTTTGAGGACTCTCCATACTGCTTTCCAGAATGGTTGCACCACTTTACATTCCCACCAACAGTGAAGTAGAGTTCCCTTTTCTCCATATCCCCTCCAGCACTTATAATTTCTTTTTCTTTTTTTTTTTTTTTTTGGATAATAGCCACTCTTACTGGTGAGGTGACATCTCATTGTTGTTTTGATTATAATTTCCCTGATGACAAGAGACATAGAACATCTTTTCATGAACCTGTTGCCCATTTGTATGTCTCCCTTGGAGAAAAAGTGTCTATTAAGGTCATCAGCCCATTTTTTGATTGGATTGCCTGTATTTTTGTGGTCCAATTTTTTGAGTTCTTTGTGTATCTTAGATATTAAACCCTTATCTGAGGTGTGAGAGACAAATATCTTTTCCCATTCAGTTGGATGCCTTTTTGTTTTTATGCGAGTTTCTTTTGCTGAGTAGAAAATTTTTAGTTTTATGTCATCTCACTGGTTTATTTTGGATTTGATTTGCCTTGAAATGGGAGTTGAGTTGTCAATGATATCTCTTAGGTTGATGTCTAATAATGTTTTGTCTCCATTCTCTTCTGATTGATTGATGGTTTCTGGTCTAGGTCTTTAATACATTTTGAGTTAATTTTTGTGTATGCTGTTAGGTAATGGTCTAGTTTCAGCCTTTTGCATGTGACTTACCAGTTCTCCCAGGACCATTTATTAAAGAGACTGTCCTAGCCCCATTGTAAGTTTTTGGTTCCTTTGTCAAATATTATGTGTCCATATAAATGTGGATTTATTTCTGGGCTTTCAGTTCTGTTCCATTGGTTTGTCTTTCTGTTTTTATACCGGCACCATGCTATTTTAATTATTATTGCTTTGCAGTAGAGTTTGAAGTCAGGAAGCCTGACTTCTCTGTTGTTTTTTTTAGTTGAGGACTGTTTTTGCTATCCTGGGTTGTTTGTTGTTCCAGATAAATTTCATTATTTTGTGTTCTATGACCTTGAAGTATGTCTTTGGAATTTTGATGGTTTACCAGTAAATATATATATTGCCTTGGGAAATATGACCATTTTAATTATGTTGAGTCTTCTGATCCATGAGCATGGAATTATCTTTCCATTTCTTTGTGTAATCTTCTATTTCTTCTAGCAATGTCTTATAGTTCTCATAGTATAGGTACTTCACCGCTTAGGTTAGCTTATTCCAAGGTATTTCTTTTTGTGTGTGTGTGGTGCAATTGTAAATGGTATTGTTTTTTCAGTTCTTTTTCTGTGTTTTCATTGTTAGCATATAGAAATGGAACAGATTTTTTAGTATTAGTCTTGTAGACTGCCACTCTACTATATTTGTTTATTATTTCTAGCAGCTTTTTACTTGATTCTTTGGGGTTCTCTGTGTATGTTATCATGTCATCTATGAAAAGTGATAGTTTCACTTCTTGTTTCCCTGTTCAGATACATTTTATATCTTTTTTTTTTTTGTCTAAGTACATTGGCCAGGATCTCCAGTACTATATTGAATAGTAAAGGTGAGAGTAGACATCCTTGTCTTGTCCCTGATCTTAGGGGAAAGGTTTTGAGTTTTTCTCCATTGAGTACAATGTTGGTTCTTGGCTTGTCATATAAAGTCTTAATTATGTTGAAGTATATTCCTTCTATACCTATTTTTGGAGGGTTTTTAACATAAAAGGATGTTGAATCTTGTCAAATGATTTTTTTGCCTCTATTGAGATGAATATGTGGTTTTTGTTCTTTTTTTAATTGATATAGTGTATCACATTTATTGATTTTCATGTGTTGAACCATGTCTGCATCCCTGGAATAAATCCCACTTGATCATGGAGCATGATTCTTTTTATATGTAGTTGAATTCGATTTGCTAGTATTGTGCTGGGAATTTTTGCATCAATATTCATTAAAGATATTGGTCTATGATTTTCTTTTTTGGTGCAGTGTTTTTCTAGTTTTGGAATCAGCTTAATTTTGGCATCATAAAGAGCATTTGGAATTTTTCCCTCTTCTATTTTTTGGAACTGTTTAAAAACGATTGGAATTAATTCTTCTTTGAATTCTTTGTAGATTTCACTGGTGAAACCGTCTGGTCCAGGACTTTTGTTTTGGGGAAGGTTTTAGATCACTGTTTCAATTTCCTTGTTTGTGATTGATCTGTTCATGGTTTCTACTTCTTCTGTTTAGATTTGAGATATTGTACCTTTCCAGATATGTGTCCATTTCTTCTAAGTTCCTCCATTCTTTCTGAATCTTTAATTTAACCAATAACATGTTCAAGGAACTGCAATCTCATAAATAAAATGCAATTCATGACTTGAGACACAAACATTTCATCTTTCTTTTGTTTCGTTTTAAACAAATTACTTTGACTACTAGAGATATTTTTAAAAAAATAGATTTACATGAGATTTTGAGAGTCTATTCTTGTTTAATAGAAGTTTGAATAATTTTTCCTTAACCAAAATATAAACCAGAGCTTATTTTTGCCTTTTCTTCTATAATACAAGTAAAAGTCTATTGTACATGACATTCATGGGTTAGTCAATTTATTCCCTATACCCCTTTGGACAGGAGCATTCTCTAAAAGTTAAGACCACTGAGAGAGAATAAGAACAGAATGTGATGAAGATTTACTGACAAAATTAGGAATTCAAGGCACATCTGATAAGTCTGTTCGCTAACAACTATGGTAGCCAGATTCCCTAGAGAATAGCTATTCTCCATGCTATGCAATTATTGATTTTCAGATGTTGCATATGAGTTGACTTCGAGAAGTCTTTTGCTTAAATAGCAATCATTAATTGAGCTCCTTTTATCTGTCAGCCATTGTACTAAGAACTCATAAAAAGGACATTGCCCATCTCACTTCTTACGATCCCATCTCCCAGTTTATCCCATTTAAAGTTTTGTAATCTCTTAGAAAATAAAGTTAATGTTCATGGTTTATTCTCTTTTATTGTGTGTCATCTGTTGATGCCTTTAACTCCAGCACATTGGGCTTACATTTGATCATTGAATATGTCATTCCACCTCCCATTTCAGAGTCCTCTAACATAGAGCGTGTTCTCTGTCTTTAGTGTACCATAGATTAGTCATTCTTCAGGTGTCAAAATATACATCAGTTTCTCAGGGAAGTCAACCCTAAATCTCTATGTCCTTGAAGTTCTGAGACTTGTCCTTATGTAGAAAGGACAATAGACATGTCTTAATAGAAATACTTGAACAATGTCCCTCATCTTTACTTGTTAACATCAAATTTTCTTGATTGTTCACCATGTGCCTTGTTTCTGTTGGAAATAGAATAAGAGACAAGATAGAATCCCCATATTAATGGAATTGTATGTTGATGTTGAACAAGCATGTTAATCAAATAAAGGTCACAATAAATAAATAATGTTTCTTCTTCCTGCCTGCCTGCCTACTTGTCTTCAGTCCTGGCTGCTTCCCTCCTCTTAAATTTTTTTTTAAAGTAAAAGAGATCAAAATACACTGTGCCCTGGGGACTCAGGCATTAAGTCTGTAGCTGGAGTATAGTCCACATAAAGCCCAAGGAACTGAGAGTGGAAACAATCAAAATGATCAAATACACGAATAATGTTTCTTTCTTTTCTCTCCTCCTTCCTGCCTGCCTGCTTACTTGACTTCATTCCTGCCTGCTTCTTTCCTTTTTAAAAAACAAAAGTTATCAAAAATCATGATAAATGCTGTGAAAGAAATACAGAAGTTTTTGTAAGTGAGAAAAGTCTGTTTGATGGGGCTAAAGGAAGCCAATGCACCAAGGGAAAGATAATACCAACAGAAAAAAAATGTATTTTAGGCACAAGAAAAGACCAGTGCAAAAGGCTTCAAGGCTAGAAAGCTTTCTCTGATGAAAACTATCAAAGACAAATAGGATTGGGACTCTGTGTGACGGGAAGAAAACTATGAGTTAAGGATGGAAAGGGAAATTGAACAGATTCTGTGGGTCCGCATAGTCAAGGAAGACATTTTTTTTGACCCTAAATCAATGGAAAGAGTAAACTTTTATTACTAGTAGTAAGTAGTAGCATAAAAAGAAAGCAAATACTTTTGTTTAAAAGAGAGTAAAATGGTAAGGTACAAAGAGCATCAGAAGTAATATTGGAGCCAAACCTTAATGGAACTTGTCAAGAGAAAAAGGAAAAGCAAGCCTGTAGATAGTCTTTGCAACTGGAAATTTCACTAATAATTATATTAAGGAGCTAATATCGTTTAAAACAAAGAAACAAAAACACTCCAGGCCCCAGTGAAACAACTCTAATGAAATAAAAGGCTATTATGAACAGAAAATATTTACTATCACCCCAAGTCAAAGTTGTGTCCAGTTGTCTAGATCAAGGAATGACCGACATATGCTCAAGATATTGGACATACAGGGTTACAAAAATTTAGAGCAAAAGAGAAATGACAAGGTGGGGACTCCCTGGGTCTGAAAAGGGAGCGAAACAACACAAGTCACTGAATACTTACTATAACGTCCTCAACAGAGGACACCTCAGGAATTTCATGCTTTGCCTCACTGCAAGTGGATGCGAACAGGCATCAGGAAAGACAATTGTCCTCAGGTGATGTAACACAGCAAAACCACCCAACGAATGGAACCACAAGCCAAAATCATTTTCTGATCTGTCCCCGTCTCCACCTTAGATTGTACCAAAAATTTAATTTCCTATTGAGTAGGCTAATGTTTACAGGTAATAACATGAGCACAACCAGTCCAGAAGTAAATTAAGTCACTACACTGCAAAATCTCTGCAAAGAGGAACCACATGGTCTGCTCACCAATACTGGCATAGTGTTTAGATGTTCAGTTAATATTTGTTGAATGAAATGTTGTGTATATGATAAAAATGACTGACAAGACTACCCCAAGAAAGCATAAGCTATATATATATCATAGTAGTTGAGAAGGAAAACAATATTACTTCTCCCTAGAGTGTTCAGAAAGGCAACTGAAAGGAAAAGCACTTGAGCTCGATATTGAAGGATTACGATGATGATTATGACATAAACCTGGCACTATCCTAAATACATTCACACATTAATTCATGAATTCTTACAATAATACTGTGAATTAAAGGCTATTATTAACCTAATTTTCCAGATGAATAAACTAAGAAGGTAAGGTGTGCTCTTGATCAACAGAAAGAACCTAGAGTACATTGAGAACAAGAGGATCAGTAAATGTGGTAAATTCTAAATTAAAATGCAAATAATCCCCACTTCATTGTCTATCGTAACATCTCTTATAGCAGTCACAGAGACAGAGAAAATAAACTGCTTCTTTATAAAGAACATCAATAGAATCTACTTATTAAATGTCATGAACTCAAGTAGCTGCTTTTCTCCCATTCTAGCCTTCAAAAATATTTGGGTGTTTTAAGCACCTTAAGCGCTCTCAGAGTTTTTTATTCACTCAATTTCTTTCTAAATAAATTAAAATATAATCTCTAATTCAGCTTATAGCTCTTCTTTTGGATGGGGTGGAGGAGTTAGGCAGTGAGATGAAGTGTGAAAGGAGAAGGAAAAGAAAGGTATTTGTAAGACAAAGATATAGTGAGAGAACATAGGACCATGAGTTCAGAGACTGAGATCCAAAGCCAGCTTCTCCTTCTATTAATTATTAACCACCTCCCTTGAACTGTTTAAGTTCTTTGAAGCTCAGCTACCACTTCTGGATGAGAAGATAGGATTGGGTCTTCTATGTTGCCTTCCATTTATTCCCCAGTGTACCAGGAATTGAGGAAGTACATCTGTGCTCACCCAGGAGAGGAAACCTTACTTTATTATATTCATTACATATATTTTTCATAAAACTCTTTACAGCTAAAATAATCTTATATATCAAGCTATTCATGTATTTATTTATTTTCTTCCCTCTAGAAGTTTTCTTTTACTGCTTTTATGTATTATTACAAATTTAGAGGCTTATAAATGCAAATTGTTTATCTTACAATTCTGATAGTCAAAAGTCCAAAATGGGTTAAATGAGCTAAAGTCAAGATTTTGGGAGAACTTTGTTCCTTTCTGAAGGCTTTAAGGGAGAAATTATTTTCTTGTATCTTCCATGTTCTAGAAATCATCTACATTGCTTAGATCATGGTTCCTTTCTCCCTCCTTAACATAAGCAATAATGTATCTTTCTCTGACTCTTCTTTTTGCCTCTCATCTATTTTAAGGGCCCTTGGATTACTTTGGACCCATCTGGGTAATATCCCTTTTTCTTTAATTTATGTTTGCTTATTGTAGTAATTATTCTACACATTAAAATAATTTCCCATGTATAGGTTCCCCATTTCTTAGATATATTTGAACACACCATGCCCTCCACCAAATTACCAAGTGTTCTTCCCGATTGTCCAGTGAGCTCCACTACCATTTGCACCCGCCCACCCCACCCCCTTTTGGTAACTTCAGTTCTGTTTCAGGGTTGATTATACTTCATCTGTTTCTTTGTGTAGCCTATTCACTTTCCACCTATGCATGAGGTCATCTGGTATCTCTTTCTTCTTTTGACTTCTTTCACTTAACATAATCCCTTCTAGTTCCATCCGTGTTGATTCAACCGACAGGGTTTCATCTCTTCTAAGGGCTGTGTAGCATTCCATTGTATATATGTACCACATTTTCTTTATCCATTCATCTGATGTTGGGTACTTATGTAATTTCCAGTTCTTAACTACTGTGAGTAGAGCTACAATAAACATGGAGATACATACATCTCTGTGGATGGGTGCTTTCATATCTTTTGAGTAGATGCCCTAAAGTGGAATGACGGAATCATATGGAATTTCCATCTTCAGTTTTTTAAGGAATCTCCAAAGTGTTCTCCATAGGGGTTGTACCAATTTGCACTCACACCAAGAGTGCAAAAGTGTTCCCGTTTCTCCACATCCTCGCCAGCATTTGTTGCTTCCAGACTTTTGGATAATAGCCAGTGTTTCAGGTGTAAGATATCTCATTGCTATTTTAATTTTCATTTCCCCGATAGCCAGCAAGTACGGACATAATTTCATATGCCTGTAGGCAATCTTTACAGCCTCTTCAGAAAAGTGTCTCTCTAATTCCTCCTCCCATTTTTTAAATGGATTGCCTGTTCTTCTGCTGTTGAGTTTTATGAGTTTTTAGTATATTTAAGACATTAATCCTTTGTCAATAATATCGATGCAAATATATCTCCCAGTTAGTAGGTTTCCTTTTTGTTTGGGTGATTTTTTCTTTTGTTGTGAAGAGGCTTCTTAGTTTGCTGTATTGCCAGTTGTTTATTTTTTCTTTTTGTTTCCCTTGATGGTGGAGTTGAGTCCCCAAAGGCTTCTCTACAACTGATGTCATGGAAAGTCTTCCTGTGTTGTCTTCTAAGAACTTAATGGTTTCTGGTCTTATGTCCCAGTCTCTTATCCATTTAGAGGTAACTTTTGTGAATTGTGTTAGAAAGTGGTCTAAGCTTCACTCTTTTGCATGTGGGTGTCCAGTTTTCCCAACACCATTTGTTGAAAACTTTCCTTTCATCCATTGAAGACTTTCGGTCTTTTGTTGTAGATTAACTGACTCTATATGAGTGAGTCAGTTTCTGGTGATTCAGTTCTAATCCACTATTCTGTGCCTCTGTTATTATTCCAGTACTATCACTATTACTTTGCAGTGTAGTTCAAAGTCTGAAAGTGTAATCCCTCCAGATTCATTCTTTTTCTAATGATCGATTTGGCTATTTGGAGTCTTTTAATGTTTCATACAAATTTTAAGAGTTTTTTTTTCTTCTATTTCCTGGAAATAAGCTTGTAGGATTTTAATGGGGACTACATTAAACCTACATATTGCTTTGGGTAAGATGGCCATTTTAATGATATTGATTCTTCCTAGCCACGACCAGGAGATGTCTTTCCATTTCTTTGTGTCCACTGCTTCTTTTAAGAAGAACTTGTAGTTTTCGTTGTATTGCTCTTTTACTTCCTTTGTTAGGTATATGCCCAGCTATTTTACTCATTAAACTTCCTTTTTAAATAGTGTGATTTTTGTGATTTCATTTTCTTCTAGGAGGTTGTTTGCATATAAGAGTGCAACAGATTTTGGTGCATTGATTTTGTAGCCCGCCACTTACTATATTCATTGATGAGTTCCAGGAGTTTTTTGATAGAGTTTTTGAGATTTTCAATATATATAATCATGTCATCTGCAAAAAAAATGTGTTTTACTTTCCAAATTGGATTCCTTTTATTTCCTTTTCTTGCCTAATTGCTATGGCTAAGACCTACATTACAATGTTAAATAGCAGTGGTGACAGTGACAACCTTGCCTTGTTCCTGACCCAGGAGGACATGCTTTCAAATTTTCACCATCGACTATCATGTTGTCTGTGAGTTTTTCATATATGGCTTTTATTATGTTGAGGTATGAACTGTCTATTCCCATTTTATGGAGGGTTTTTATCATAAATGGGTGTTGGATCTCGTCAAAAGTTTTTCTGCATCTATTGATATGATCATGTGTTTTTTCTCTTTGTTGTTTTTGATATGGTGTATGACATTAATAGATTTACATATTTTGAACCATCGTTGCATCCCTGGAATGAGTCCTACTTGGTCATGATGGATGATCTCTTTGATGCGTTGTTGAATTCAGTTTGCTAACATTTTGTTGAGCGTTTTTGCTAGTATGTTCATTAGAGATAATGGTCTGTAATTTTCTTTCTTGGTGACATTCAGCTTTTGGTATCAGTGCAATGCTAGCCTCAGAAAAACTGCTTGGGAGAATACCCTGTTCTTCAGTATTTTGGAAGAGATTGAGAAGAATTAGTGTTAATTCTTCTCCGAAGTTTTGGTAGAACGCATTGGAGAATCCATCTGATCCTGGGCTTTTCTTGTTGTGGAGGGCCTTTATTACTTCTTCAATTTCTTTGCTTGTGTTTCTCTAGTTGTTTTGAATGTAGAGTTAAGTTGTTTATTTGTGATTTTTCTTGTTTCTTGAACATAGGCCTGGATTGCAATGAACTTTCCCCTTAGTACCATTTTTTGCTGCATCCCATCCTCATTCTCATTTGTCTCTAAGTATTTTTTAAGATCCTCTTTGATTTCCGATTTTACCCAAGAGTCTTTCAGGAGCATATTGTTGAATTTCCACATGATTTGATGTCTTCCAGCTTTCTTTTTGTGGTTGATTTCCAGTTTTAGGCCTTTGTGGTCAGAGACTATGCATGGTATGACTTCAATCTTTATGAATTTATTGAGAGATTTTTTTTGTCCTAGCATGTGATCTATTCTTGATAATGTTTCATGAAGATTGTGAAACCTGTAGTTGTTGGTGAAGTGATCAGTATATCTCTATTAGACCTATCTGTTCCAGCTGGTCACTTAAAGTTACTGTTTCCCTGTTTATAATCTGCCTGGTTGATCTGTCCATTATTGTAAGTGGGGTGCTGAAGTCTCCCACTATTATTGTGTTGTCAATGTCTCTCTTCATGTCTAATAATGCTTGCTTGATATATTTTGATGCTTCTTCACAAATCATTAAATAGTGTCCATCTCTGTCTTTTGTTATGCCCTTTAGATCGAAGTCTGTTTTATCTGATATGAATATAGCTGTTCCTGCTCTTTTGTGATTGCCATTCGACTGTAGGGTTGTCTTCCAAGCATTGACTTTGAGCCTTTGTTTATCTTTTGGAAGAAGGTGGGTTTCCTGAATGCAGCAGAAGGTTGGTTTATGCTTTTTAATTCATTCAGCCACTCTGCAACCTCTGACTGGTGAGTTCAGTCCAATAATGTTTAGGGTGATTATTGATATAAGGCTGATTAGTGTTATTTTATAATTTGTCTTTTGTATGTTGCTCCAGATGATGACTTTGTTCTCTCTCTCTTTAAGTTGGATGGGTACAATTATGTTTTGATTTTGCCTTTTGTTTTCTTCTTCGCTTTCTCCCTGGGTGTGGATTGTGAGGTTACCCTGAAGTTATCATTCACAGTTCTACGTTTGCTATCTACTTTTATTTGAAAGCATGTTAGTCTTCCACTCAATCTAACTAGCCACACTTTTGTTCTTTTCTTCCCCGCCCCCCCAATTTTAATATTTGCTGTCATACTGTTTTTCTGTGTGAATTTTTTATGCTTTATATAGCAACCTTTAATATTTTTTTGCAAATCTTGTTTTGTGGTAATGAACTCCTTTACCTTTTGCTTGTCAAAAATGTTTTTGTCATTCCTTCAGTTCTGAATGATAATCTTACTAGATATAGTATCCTAGGTTGAAAATCCTTTTCTTTTAGCTCTTTGAATTTATCATGCCATTCCCTTCGGCCTGTAGAGCTTCATTTCAGAAGTGTGCTGACAAACTTATGAGGACGCCTCTGTATGTGACAAGTTTTTCTCTGATTGCTTTTAATAGTCTTTCTTCATCTTTTATTTTTAACATTTTGATGATGATGTGCCTAGGTGTATTTCTGTTTGGGTTTCTTTTATTAGGAACTCTTTGAGTTTCCTGGATCTGGAGACTTGCTTCAGTCTTCAAATTGGGGAAGTTTCATCTATTATTTCTTCAAATATAATTTCTTCCCCCTTTTCTCTCTCTTCTTCTGGGACCCCTATGATGTGAATGTTGTCCCTTTTGATGTTATCCCAGAGGTCTCAAGTGCTGTCTTCGATTCTGTGAATTTTTTTTATCTCTTTGCTGGTTTCCTTGATTGAGTTCCTTTGTCCTATCTTCCAGATCACTGATTCTATTGGAAGCTTCATCCATCCTGTGTTTGAGTTCCTCTATTGTGTTCTTTAATTCAGCCATCATGTCTCTTACCTGTTTGGTATCTTGTTTTAATTCTTTTGCTTCCTGACATTCTCATTTACTGCCTCTACTGGTTTCTGGATTCCTATGAGTATGTTAATCACTGTTACCCTAAATTCCTCTTCAGGTAGTTTACATACGTCTGCTATATTCAGATTTTCCCCTGGTTTTTTATTGGATCCATCATTTCATATAAATTCCTCTGTGCCTTTGCTCCTTTTGGCATTCTGTTTTTTCTTCTGCGTGTTCAGTTTCCCTGGCATTGCATCATTTGACTTTCCCAGGACTGGCAATCAAGCCGCAGTTTCCACAACTCCCACCAGGTGGTGCTAGCAAGTGGTGCTGAGATTGGGGGCTGCTTTCTCACTGTGATCCTGGGGGTGGGATTTCCGGTTGGCAGGAATTTCAGTTGGCAGGATTTTCAGTCGGTAGACCGTAGGCCCTAGTGTCAAATGATCGTGGGAGGGTTTTTGATTTGACTGATTTCCAATTATAGCCATGCCCAGCAGAATTTTCCACTTGGGCTCCAGCTCAGCCCCTGGTGCACTGGCTCTCCTTTCACCCCCTCCCAAGTTGGCCCTCCATGACTCCATGGCTCAGCCCCACTGGGCCCACCTCTCGCTGCCTTTGCAGTCTCTCCTGAAATCTCTAGCTTCTACCCTACTTCACTTACAGAGACTCCTGAGTTCTGTCCCAAATCCAAATATGCCACTTTCCTGAGAACTCCACTGGGCGCCCTCACCCACCGTCAGTCATTTGCTGATCCATCTCCAGCTGAAGTGCCAGAAGTTTCTTGATGCCTGTCTCAGGACAATAGGTGGGTGTTTGTTTGTTTTTTCAGTGTCTGTGGGGAGTTACCCAAGAGTGCATCCCATAGAATCACCATCTGGAAGTTATTCTCCAATAATATCCCTTTTTAAGGATCAGCTAACTGGCAATCTTAAATCCATCTGCAATCTTTAATTTCTTGTAAATTTACATATCGACAAGTCTGGGGAAGAAGACATAAGTATCTGAGGGGAACACTATTTGTCACATGCCTCATCCAGAAAGTAGGTCATCAAGTGCAGAAACTTGCCTCTCTAACAGCTAGAGTTGTGTATGACACAGGGTGGATCCTCAACAGGTATTTGTTGATTGACAATAGTGAAACCAGACTCAGTAATAATTGTTACTTACTGAGTGTTTACTATATATTTCATGTACTTCTTCTAAGCTCACACTCTTAAGGCTTTCTCTCTCTATTTGTGTGTGTGTGTGTGTGTGTGTGTGTGCAATATAACTATTGCCCAGTTTTACAGAAGAAACTTAACCTACAATGAAGTTAAGCAACTTTGCAAGGTTCTAATACTACAATAGGAACCTATAGGGATCAGGGGGAGAAATATACCCACACACAGATATAGAAGATTGGGAATTACAGAAATCCAGTTTCAGCTACTTGAATATGATTTCTAAGAACAGCACTGGAAAGAGTTTTCTCAGTGGAAATCCTAGAGAGAATAACTCTCAGCTCTCGGCGTCCTATGGCAGTAGACGGTTGATATACCGCTAAAGAAAAGTGCTCAAACAGAAGCTCTCCACCGTCTTCTTTTACTTAGTAACTATGTTGTTAAAGAATTAAAGCTGAAGTAAAAGTTTCCTGCATTGTGATATTCTTGTCTAATTATCCCAAAAGACTTAAAATATTATAGCGAAAAAAAAGTGGAGGATGGGGGAGTCAAGTTTTCTTTAAAGAAGAGGGCTGAATGAGTGGATAAAGAAGAGGTGGTATATACGCACAGTGGAATACTGCTCAGCTGTTTAAAAAAAAACTAACAAAGGATGATATTCTGCCATTGGTAACAATGTGCGTGGAACAAGTCAGAAAGAAGGAAAAAAACAAATACTAAATGATCTCACCCATACACGGAATGTAAAGAGAGAAAGCAAACAAAACAGAACAAAACCTGGTGAGCCCTAGTGGGTCAGGCATTAGTCTGTGATTGCAGCACAGTCCATGTAAGGCCCAAAGAACTGGGTTCATAATCTGGGGCCCAGGGAACAAACACTAAATAAAAATGAAAGAGATGGTGGGTGGGAGCAAAGGGTAGAGGGTGTTCACTGAACAGTGTGGCAGGGGGTATTAGAAATGCATTGGTGGACCTGGTGTGTTATGTATTTGATGGAGTAAACTTGCACATCTAAAACATTGTAAATCAAAGTTAGCTCAATTCAAAAAAGTCTGAAGGTAGGTTACTATGTATTTTTCCTCTAGGCCTTCTATAACAAATTCATATAAACTCAGTGACTTCAAACAAGAAAAATTTGTTCTTTCACATCTCAGGAGACCAGCATTCCAAAATTAAGGATTTGGTTCCTGTTTGGGTGAAACTGTCCAAGGCCTCTCTCTCTCAGCCTCTGGTGCCTGCCTCCAGTCCTTGGCTAGGAGATGCATCACTACAATCTCTGCCTCTCTCTTCACATAGTTCTTCTCTGTGTCTCACTATGTCTTCTCTTCTCCAAAGAACTCTCAACATTCAAAGTGACTTTAGTTTCTTAACGATCTGCCAAGGATTCTATTTTCAAGCATGGCCACATTCTGAGTTCCCATGTAGACATGAATTTTGGGAGAACACTATTCAACCTCTTCCAGATGCTTTTCTTGCTCCATGACTCACAAATGCAGGCTCCTATAGGTTCCAAATGACCACTGAAGGGGAGTATCTTGTGTCTAGAAAGGTAACAGGACACTTTCTACAAATACTATAAACTTAACAGAAATATCTCTCTGTCTCCTACATAATGGTTTTTGAAATGCTTCTTTAAAAGAAAATCTCTTTTACCAATATAGCTCTTCATATAGTTTAGTTTTATCAACAAACCTCAGAAAAATTTAAGCCATAAATAGCACCAAAGGCACTATCAGCTTGAATAAATCCACAAGGATTACGAAATCAGAATAAAGCTTGTGCCTTCTCCCTTCATAAGGCTCACCAGCCCTTGAGAAAGGACACCAGCCACAAATGCACAACCAGTCCAGATCTGGGTATGAGAATGTAAATAGCTGTTTGGTTTATAATGGTGGAAATATCAGACACTTATTGTTGCTTTAAGTCAGGTGGGATTATTTTTTTAGAATATGGCTCAGTTTTTCTTTTGTTGGTCATGGAAAAATACCTTTTGTTTAGCTTAGCACAGTAAGAAGAGCTCTAGTCTCTCATCAGAATAAGGAGTGAACAGACAGAATCCCAGGTGGCCCAGACCTGAAGGTCCTTTCTAATTAAAAAAAAGAAAAAAAACTGAAGGCTTTACTGTCATGAAATATCAGAGAAGGTTCAGTGTTAGCTTTGAAAAAGAAAGGTCAAATTCTGCTGTACCTTCCTAGACAGCCATGCTTGACACTTGATGATTCATATTGTTCCTTACAGTTGGCTGGAGTGCTTCATTTATAGAGCATTATGTGAGAATGAAATGGTAAATGATACTGAAATTCCCTGGATTATACTTAGAAATTTTATGGAACATGGGAGAACTTCCTGTATAATTTCATGATTATCATCATCAGAACATTTGAGGATGACTCCAGTACAATAGATATTAAAGAAATGAATATTTCCTTCCTTCTTTTCTCTTTCTTTCTCTACTTTTTTTTTGTACCATTTCATTAAGTCACATAAAAGAGTTTTTTCATTACTGAAGTCAGGACTTTAAAGTCCAATTAGTTTACAACTTTCTCTTTATTACCAGCATGCCCCAAATTAGTCTTTTATAAGATTGGCAATAATTTTTTTATTTCAAAAATGTAGAAAGGTGAATTTTGACTTCCCTCACAATGCACAGTGCTATGCACATACTAAGCAATCTAAAAAGATTGTTTGAAATAAAATAAGACAGAGACAGAGGACACCCTTGAGAAATTCACCAATCAGATTTGGAATTAAGTGGACAAAAGTACCATCATTTATTTATTCAGGATTGAGAGTCTTCTGGTTATTGATGTGGAAATAATTCCTTTTCTTCTGAAACTCTGGTTGCCACATAGATATACCCTTTGGAATGAGAAAGGTAGAATCCTTCAGAGTGAAGTTTTATAAATTGTAGCCCAGAAAAAGGAAAAGAAAACAGCATTGCTCTATTCCACTTCACAGCTGCACAATTGCAAGGCCCTCATATGTGTTAAATTTCTTAGTGCTATGTCATTCTTTGACCTCACAGGAAATTTGAACAAACACATTGAACAATCAATAAAAATCCTTTTCCTCTTCATAGCACCCAAACAATACGTTCCAACTTTCTTTTGATTCACTCAAAGCAAGCTTTTTGTAGTTCCTTTGCTTTGCACTTCTATAGAGAAACACCTTTGTGTTTCTGTTTCAAAAGTCTAATGCTCTTTTGAAATATATTCCAAAAAATTATGTTCTGTTAATTCTGGATTATAAGAAAAAAACGTGCTGAGGTGCATGCAGGGTTGAGAAGAGATGGCATTTGAAAGATAACTAGAGCTATGCTCCAGTGAAGATAAGAAGGCACTGATTTGAAGTATAAATCTAGTCATCATTTCTATAGTAGTAATAATTGCAGTTATGGCTCTCAAAGACCTAGATGCTAACATATACTAAACCTGTGTTGAGAAGAAAAATCATGGAAAAGATTTTAATGTATTAATTAACTAATACTGGACTAGGTAACTAATTGGGCTGATACTGAATGTCTCTTCTAGGTAGTTTTTAATAGACTATTAGCAAAGATAATATAACAAATATACAGATACCCACTACCCAGAGTTAATGTTCTATCATATTTGATTTGGATCTTTGTTTTTGTAAATGATTGACAATACTACAGACATAACTGAACTCTTCTTTGAATCTCTCCTCAAACCTATAATTCTCCCTCCCAGCCCCAATCAATACCCTATGTTCGAGTATGCAATCCATACCATTATGTTTTTTAAATTAACATGCATTTGAAAGCAAACAAACACAATGTGTATACATATATTATTGTATATTTAGAGTTATACAAATTTTATCATAATTTATGCAGCTCTACAATTTGTTGGCTTTACCTGATCTTAGATGTTCTAAAATTATACATTTATATCCATAGTCCTCATTAACTTTAATTTCTTTGTTACATCCCAAATAAACAACTTATTTGCCCAATTCTTTACTGATGAGATTTTATGGGAGGGATGTTTCCTCTTTTCTTTATTTTTTTATATTGCATTCCTGCATTCATAGTGTGTTTCCAATATAGTTGTGATATTATGGCTTGAATTTGAGATTATTTTAAAATTGCAATCTTTTATTAGATAATAATGGGTAAGAAATTATTAGGACTAGAACAAAAGTGCTCTTTTTAACAAAAGTAAGGTAGATGGCAGGGGAGACACTTGGTAACAGCATTTATAGATGGCACCCATGAAAGTACTTTGGAAAAGACAAAGCACAACTTGAATGCAGGGAAGTTTTTACTCTACAAAAGTCATTCCACATTCTTTTCCTAATCGTCTCATTCTTTCTTTTTTCTTTTTCAAAATTTTATTTGTATTGCAGTAATTTTTGTTCTACACATTAAAATAAACTCACATATATAAGTTCCCTATATGTGCAGTTTCCCCATTCCTCAGATGTATGTCAGCATGCCCTGTCCTTCATCAAATTATCAAGTGTTCCTCACCATTGCCCAGTGGGCTCTGCCACCATTTTCTGGCCCTGCACCACTCATCCCATTTCCTATTAGCAATCTCCATTTTATTGCAAGTGTCCAAGGCTTGGTTTCATTTCATCTGCCCCTTTGTTTTGTCTATTCACGTTCCACCTAAGAGTAAGGTCATCTGGTATCTACCTTTCTTCGTTTGGCTTATTTCACTTAGCATAATTCCCTCTAGTTCCATAAGTGTTGATTCAAATGACAGGATTTCATCTCTTCTAAGGGCTGTATTTATTATATAAAGTACTTTATCCCCTTATCTGACATTGGGCATTTAGATAGTTTCCAGTTATTAGGTATTGTAAATAGAGCTGCAATAAACATGGTGGTGCACAAATCTCTGCGAATTAAAGTTTTTGTGTCTTTTGGATAGACATCCAGAAATGGGGTGGCTGAATCAAATGCGATTTCTATCTTCAACATTCTGAGGACTCCACACTGTTTTGCATAGAGGTTGCAACAATTTGCACTCCCAACGATAATGTAAATAGGCTCCCTTTTCTTCATATCCTCACCAACATTTTTTGTTTCCAGAACTTTGGATAATAACCAGTCTCTCAGGTATAAGGTGATATCTGATTATTGTTTTGATTTGTATTTCCCTGATAACAAGCAAGCAAGAACATCTTTTCATGAACCTGTTGGACATCTGTTTATCTTCTTCAGAAAAAATGTCTCTCTAATTCCTCTTCCCATTTGTTGATTGGATTTCTTGTTTCCTGTTATTGAGTTTTATGAGGACTTTATATGTTTTAGATATTAAACCTTTGTCAGAAATATGAAATGAAATTGCCTTATCCCATTGGGTAGGTTGTCTTTTTGTTTTGATATTTTCTTTCACTGTGTAGAAGCTTTTAGTTTGATGTAGTTCCAATTTTTTTATTTTTCTTTGTGTTTCCCTTGATGCTGGAGTTGAATCCCAAAGGCCTCCCTATGGTTGATGTCATGGAATATCTTTCCTATGTTGTCTTCCAGGAATTTTATAGTTTCCAGTCTTATGCCCAAGTCTCTACTCCATTTTGAGTCAATTTTGTGAAAGGTGTTAGAAAGTGATCTAGCTTCACTTTTATTTTTGCCTGTGGCTGTCCAATGTTGTTATCCCAACACCACTTATTGAAAGGACTTTCCTTTCTCCATCATACACTTTTGACTCCTTTGTCATAGATTAACTTGCTGTATGTGTGTGAGCCAGTTTCTGGTGATTCAGTTCTATTCCACTGATCTATGCCTCTGGTATTATTCAGGAATCATACTCTTTTGATCACTATTGTTTTGTAGCATATGTCTCAATTTCTGGGAGTATAATCCCTCCATATTCATTCTTTTTCCCATAATTGCTTGGCTATGTGGGTCTTTTGTTGTTCCATACAAATTTTAAGATTGTTGTTCTCTTTTCTGGAAATAAACCTGTAGTATTTTAATAGGTATTATATTAAGTATGTCTACTGCTTTATGTAGATCACCATTTTAATGATGTTGATTCTTCCCAACGATGAGCAGGGAATGTCTTTCCATCTCTTTGTATCTTTCTCTATTTCTTTTAAGAGGGACTTGCAATCATCAGTGTACAAGTCTTTCACTTCCTTTGTGAAGTATATTCTAAGGTATTTTAATGTTTTTACTTCTATATGAAATGTCATGGTTTTCTTGATGTCATTTTCTTCAGCATGTTGTTTGCATAAAATAATGTGACATATTTTGTGCATTATTTTGTAGCTTGCCACAAGCAAAGAAACTGAAGAAAAAAAAAAAGTTTCCCTAAAAATAAAAACCCAAGACCAGATGACTTTTCTAATGAGTTTTATCAAAATTTCAAATAATAATTAATACATTTTCTTCTCAAACTCTCCAAAATATTGAGGAACAGGGAACATTTCCAAATGCTTTCTATGAGATTAACATCACACTGATACCAAAAGCTGATAGAGATGTCAGCAAGAAAGAAAATTACACACCAATATCCCAATGAACATAGATGAAAAAATTCTCAACAAATTATATTGGTAAA
This sequence comes from Solenodon paradoxus, assembly GCA_004363575.1. Classification (NCBI taxonomy): domain Eukaryota; kingdom Metazoa; phylum Chordata; class Mammalia; order Eulipotyphla; family Solenodontidae; genus Solenodon; species Solenodon paradoxus. Next base: position 878,864 of record RJWH01000149.1, on the reverse strand, counting down.
CTGAATCTAGTAATGCATCAAAAAAGATCACCCATCATGACCAAGTGGGATTTATTCCAGGGATGCAAGGATGGTTCAACATACATAAACCTATTAATGGAATGCACCATATCAAAAGAGCAAAAAAGCAAGGAGAAATCCATATAATCATATTAATAGATGCAGAGAAGGTTTTTGACAAGATTTAATTCCTATTTATGATAAAACCCCTTATAAAATGGAGATAGAATGTGCATACCTCAACTTAATAAAGGCCATATATGACAAACCCATAGCCAACATGATAGTCAATGGTGAAAAATTAAAAGAATTTCCTCTGAGGTCAGAAAAAAGGCAAGGCTGTCCACTACTATTTAACATCATACTGGAGGTCTTAGCCAGAACAATTAGGCAGAAAAAAGAAATAAAAGGAATCCAAATTGGAAAGGAGGCAATAAAACTACCATTATTGGCAGATGACATGATTATACATATATATCGAAAACCCTAAAAACTCTGTCAAAAAACTCCTAGAACTAATCAATGACTCCAGTAAAGTGGTTTTCTCTTATAAATAATGCTGTCATTTGCAGTTGTATGCCCTAGAATTTTCTAGAACATAGATCCATAGATTGTTGGGTTATAGTGTATATGTATTTTTCAACAATAATATGCATTGTTTTAATGCTCCACAAAGTTTTGTTCCAATTTACTTAACACTGACTTTGGTTGAGGACTCCGGTTTTCCCACATTTTCCCCAATGCCAGTTTCATGCACCTATTTAATCTGTCATTCTGATAAGTTTTTAAATAAATCTCATTGTTGCTCAATAACGATTCAACCATCTTTTCATATTTTTTGCTTCTTTAAATTTCCTCATGTGTGCTTACCATTTATATAATTTGTCCATTTTTCTATTGAATTGGTTATTCTTTCCTTCAGATTTGTAACACCTACACACATATATACACATATATGTTCACATACATATATACATATATATTATTTGTGACTTGTTATTGTGGGATTTGTTTCCAAAAATATATTCTGAGAGGGTTTTCACAATATGACCAGAGCAGGATTTATTCAATAGGTGTCATTCTTACATGGAACTAAAGGTTAATCAAGGCCCTGGAGGTCTCAAGAGAAGCTTTTACTATTGCCTTAAATAACAAAAAATACTTATCTATAGGATCATCCCCAAAGACATTTTTATCAAAGAAACCTATCTAAGGCAGGGCAAACCTCTAGAGGCAGAGTTTTTTATATGAAGTCATTCCCTCTTATAAAGGCTTCCTCCTCTATCCTTAATGTCCCAAGCCCTTCTCTTTATGTAACCATATTTACTTATATTGTTTATCACAGGATATAGTCCTAGTTCTGCCCCATAACCTAAGAATTTATAGCTCCATACAGGTGACATTAAATTATGTCCTTTCTTCTATTAATCTGTCTGACATTACCTTGTTTACTTGATCAGCTTGAAGAACCTCAAATGGATGGGAGAAATTTTCATTCTGCTCCTACATTTAATCATCTGTTATGTATGTTACAAATATCTTCTATTGTCAAAATTTTTTTAATATGGTGAATTTTCAGCAGAAGTTTAAGCCTTAAAAAGATATCAAATTTTGTCTTGAATTAAAACTTCTTAAGGTATGTAGTTTTAGAAATCCTTCCCATCCTGTGGGCATAAGTATATTTGCCATATTGTATTCTAATATTTGAATGTTTAGGACTTTAATGTACATCAAAGTTTTTAATGTCAATTTAAGATTTTTATAAATTTTATAAAATGTATAAATTCATATAAATTAAATTATACATATGAAAATAACATTAAATAGCAATATTAACATATATCTTATTAATATCTATATATATACTTTGGAGAAAGAAGCAGACAGGAATGGTGTCAAGAAGGCAGGCAGAAAGAGAGAAGAGGAAGAAGTAGGTAGTTAGTTAGTTAGGCCTGTGGTTATTCTCCACAACCCTGCGTCACAAACCCAGGTCCCTGGGGTTTGCATGGACTGTGTCATGCAGCCACAGACCTAATACCTGAGCCACTAGGGCAAATCCTAGCAAGATATCATTAATATTTGGGATTTTAATGTGTATTTAATTATTTAATGTACAATTAGAATGCAGATTTTAGAATTTTTTTCTTTATCACTTCTGGAGACATCTGAATAAAGAAATCCTTTCCTATCCTATGGTCATAATATTTTATTCTATTTTTATTTTAACATCTAACATTATATTATTTTTCATTATGAAAAGTCAAGAAGCTCACAACTGTTTGTTGAAGTGGCAATGTCTCCTTTTCTCATTAGCTCAGGGGTAAAAACCCTTGGTCTGTCCTACTTGGTCTAGAATTTAAAGCCATGTATATTCTCCATACATATTTAATTAATTTCTTTCTTTTTATCCCACTAATTTGTCTGATGTTAATTTGTTTTTTTGAGAAGAACTTAGAGGGGTAAAGGACTACTTCCCTCTACCTTTCTCATACATAAAGACTAAAAGATTTCTTTTAAAGTTAGCATTTGTAGCCAATCAATCATTCATTCATCAAATATATGTTAATCTGGAAGGGTACAAACAATTAATACAATCCCCCAGCCCAGGAATCAAAATAAGAATAAACATTTTTTAATGAAACATATTTTATTTTTTACAGTTGTTGGTCTGTAGTTGAATCACGTGCTATGATTATCCATTTGAATAATATTTATAGTAATATAACCTTTTATAAGCAAACATATTTTGATAAAATACTCTTAATTTATAGGGAAAGCAATCATTGACTAGAAAGAGCATCAGTCTTGCAAAGATAACCAAGGCAGAGCTTATGATAATTCCATAATACAGGAAACAATAGCCCTTTGAACAACAATATTTAATACCTAATCCTATAAAACAATGCATATAAAAGTCACTAATAACGTCTTTCAGTTATTTTTTATAGAATTAAACAAAGCACCCCAAATTGGAATTATTCAGCTGAGTTTTATTTTGCTGTAATATATCCTGAAGAGGTAGCTCACAGAAAACGACTACCCAATAAATTATTTTAGGGGCATAGAGGACAGATTTCTTAGATCAAAAAGTGTTTTAAAAGATGGCACGCCATTTCTGACATTTCACAACCTAAATGTAAATAAACATAATATACATTTTTAGTGACTTTGCAATAAAAGATCTGTTCAACCTAAAATTTTCAATAGTATTTAATCATAGACAGACCCCTCCCATGTTACATGCAACATCTACTTGAGTCATGGAATATGCTTTAGAAACATCAGTGTAATAGCATTTAATGAGTGGCGCTTTATAAAAGAATATGGGAAACACAGAAATCAATGTGATAACATATATACAGGTTCAAAATTCATATCAATCACACAAAGTTAAATATTCTTGCCCTCAATAGTAGCCAAATTAGCAACATTTAAAAACAAAACAAAACATGAAGTTAAAATTCTTATCCATTTGTATTTCCAAAATTATGTGCAGCTAATTCATATAGGAGAAGAATCATAAAAGATTTTTCTCTCTATTACACACACACACACACACACACACACACACACACACAATAACAGCAGTATTAAGCCATCCTCAATACTGGCCACATAAAGGTACCCATCAATATAACCAAATTCCTTTAGGCTCCGTAATGTGACTCTTTTTTTTTTTTTTATTGAATTTACTTAGAGTACTAACTAAACAGACTTTTATTTATTTAAGTCTGGAAATATGAGAAAAAAAGAAAGAAGGAAAAACACACTCTAGCCAGAATCTAGGGAATGCTGACCTGTCTGAATGTCTCTTTCCGTTGTCTTGATCATCTATCTTTATACTCCGGAGGACCAAAAGTAACTGAATAAACATTATCTTGTCCTTGGCCTTCACCAAGCAAAATTGTTTATATCTGAGACCATTTCCCTTTAGAGTCTGAGATCATTATTTTAAAGTAAATTGTCAAATGCTCCATAGTTGATCTCAGTTCAGTTCTGCCATTTGCTGCTCTATGAACCAAGTCCAGGGCATGACATTAAACCTGTGACTACATAACATGAGAAAAATGTTTTAAGACAGAAGAAAACATCACGGACAGTTCCTGGCAGTGAATCTTAACAAGTGAAATATTTTTGTCCAAGCAAACACTTCAAAATATTGTTTCAGAAAAAGTGACAATCGTGCCTATCTCACAAACAGCTGTAAGAATTTAATGAGATAATATATGGGAAAATGTACAGTGCTAAAACATGCATAGATTTTTCATAAACATTATTTGAATCAGAATCGATTGAAATGTATGATGATCCCAAATGGAGAAAGGTGATGCTTAGCCAAATTAAATAGCATCCATTTCAGATTTCAGATTTTATTTGGGGTACCTGCCTGCTTGAGTTCTCCACCATGTGTTGCCTACTCCTAGATAGACCGCATAACCTCACTGGAAAGACAAGATGGAGAGTTCCAATATTCCACGTACACACAATTAGAGTGTGTTTTCTTCTCCTGCTATTCTCTCTTATGTAAATTTAATTATTTTTCAAACTATGAGCCTGGGAGGGTCAAGGAAGATTAGTATCCTCTCGAAGAGCTTCTCTTTTTATCCTCTTTAAAGTCTTTAGTTTAACGAGCAAAGCCATTTCTGAATCTCTTCTCAACTTACATTGCCTTATGTATTCCTTTCATTTCTTCTAGTAATTGGGATGGTCTGCATTTGGCCTCCCTCTCCTAATTCTCATCTTTCTCCTAAGACAAATCTTTTAACAGACTTCAGACACTGAAAGGGACAAGATTGTGAATCATTGAGTATCTTATTTGCAACGAAGTTGGGATTAAAAATTTAAACTGAAATACTTCCCTGTGCTAAGCAATTCTGAAACAAGAATGCTTTGCTGTCCTCAAATGAAACAAGTCTGAGACCATTCTCTCCTTTTACTAAGTGTTCTAATTTCTTAAATAATTTCCTATTTCCAATTTCCTAAATAACAACAGGACCCAGGCAAACATAACAGCTCTTTGTTCTAGGGAATACTTATTCCTGATGGTAAGAATGTCAACCAATTAAAACTGTTAAATTCTGAAAACTAACTGCTCACCCATGAATACACACTTCCTTAAATGACTATACCCACCAACCCAAAATTCTAAGTCATGGATTCTAATGGTAGCATGCAAAAATATTCAGCCCAGGAACCAATATCTCTAAAAATATCTTCCCCTGACTTCTTCCAACTGGCACATGATAAGACACAATCTTCTACAGCATCCCTTTTATTGCAGTAAGTCTAACAAACCATGCTTTTTTTTGCCAGTGGCTTTTCCACAGACAATAACAACAAAGTGACCCATAGTTAGTGTTTGTTTTCTCTACCACCCTGTTTCTTTATCATGTGATCTTTTATATCAGGATAATTTTTTTTCTTCTAAAATGTGAGCCTGAAACGTTCCATTAACATTTAACCTGAGTCTATTTATACATAGCATATATGTCACTGACTGACACAAGGCACACATTTCATTAACAATAGCACTAACTTCAATAACAACTCTTTCGTACATCTTGGAAATTGCAGTCACTTTATATGCATTATCTCATCTAATGCTGACACCCTATCAGCAAGACAAGTGATTCCCCTCATTGCACATGACAAAATGGAGGTTCAGAGAGATGAAATAATTATCCTAAGTCCACAGAGCTAGTTAAGTACAAGAGTCTATATTCAAATTCACGCAAACGGCCTCCAGAGTCTAGGTTCTTACAAATACTGAACCATATAGAAACTGTAATGAGCTCTAATTTAAAAAAACCATTCCTCTTCTATAGTGTAAAAATATCATAAGGAGTGAAAAAATCAGGGAAGACTGGGGTACAGTTTGGTCTGTGGGGTTCAGTGGGGGTTACTGGCAAGTGAACATCAAAAGCAGATTTCTGTTCTGAGCAGCCAATAATATCAATTTGATAAGGACGTGGAGAAATAGAAACTTTCATACCATCCTGGGGCTGTGTAAAATTGGTGCAACCTCTTTGGAGACTGCTTTGGCAATGTCTAACAAAATTATTCACAGCAACACACACATACCTTTTCTATTTACACAAAAAAGCTATCTGAAAAAAGGTGCACAAAAATAGAAACCAATAGGGAGAATAGGAGGCTATGAAAGGAATGTTTTCACTGTAAAATTCTGATACATTTTGAATATTAAACCACCAAGGGAATGTTTTCCGTATTCAAAATAGCAATGTATTCTTAAGATAAATAAAACAAAAGAGATACTGGCTGTTTGAAAAGACCTTCATTCTGGTCAGTTGTGATTCAGAAGTGACTCGTACTATTCGATGCACAGTTTCCATCTGCTCAGCCCTCTGCCCACACATTGCCTGCCATAGATTTGATGATTCTATTTCTTATAAAAATAATGTAATCTATCTAAAATGTCAGCCAATCTCATTGGAACTTTGATCCATATGTGTGTTATACTGCACAGTCTAGTCAAGTTTTATTTTGGTTTTTGTTTTTGTAAGAAATATTTGAATAATATACTGCCTTCCCAGATGCCCTCAACATTTGCAAAGAGCATGTACTAGGCATGGAAAGTATTTTGCTGCCAGTAGTGGAGCATTGTCTTAAGAGATGAACTTTTAATTGATCTGAAATTCAAATTGTTTTGAAGTAAAGGGAAATAATTTGCAAAGCTTGCAGAGGCTCAGAAACTGTGTGAATAATGTAAAAAGATGACTCAATGTCAGAGAAAGGTGGGACAGAATCCCTCCTTCAGCTCCTATCTCAGTGTGTGGGAGGCAGCCACATATAACTACTTAACTTCTTCCTTAATGGAGACAGCACCTTGAAGTCAGAGTCAAAGGAAGCAGACATGGAGTGTGCCCTCGAACGAGCCAAACCGGAGTCTAAGAGCATCAGGCAGGAAAATGCTACTGAGCATTCAGAGGCACACACGTGCCATGTGCTCAGAAATAAGCACACAGGGTACAACCCTAATACCAAGGAACCTCTAACACACGGGACTTCCAATTCTTTGCGGAGAGAGCAAATTTCACTAACTCAAAGTCCACAGTCCTAGAAAAATAAGCCATCATAGACGATCTTAAATTACCTAGGTAGATATAGAGAGGAAATTTTCCCCTACCCCTCTGAATTTTGCTTGAGCTAGGGAACAATCAAATCAATATCAGAGAGAAAAGTTAGAGAAAAAGAGCAAATTTAACTTTATATACATATATATACACACACGTGCGTATATATAAATATATATATGATACGTAAGTGTAGATTCTAAAATAAGTGAGGCATTTAACCTGAGTCAATAGGAATGGGTTTCAAGGAGAGGGGAGGGGAACTTGTGACAAAAATCCTATGCTTTGCAACTACTGTTGTCATATAGACAGCTTTCTCTGATAGAAAGTTAATTTCGAGAGATAATCCTAACTTTAGATAGTACCCCCAGTGTTCCTTCTTTAAGGTAGTTAAGGTAGCCATAGAGATTTCTCCAGAACCTTCAAAGCTCGACTGACATTAACTCAAAAAATCAAAATAACCCATATGCCAAACTGCCACATTTTGGAAGGCTGCTTTGGACATCTTGGGGTGACCTAGCTGAAGATTTTGGGGAGATCTATCCTTCACCTAACTGTTGGTATTATTATTATCATCTTTATTGTGATTGTTCTCTACCTTTTATTGTGTGCCTCTTTGTGCCAAACACAACCATAAGCATTTTGCATATGTTTACTCTAACCATCGTCCTAGGAAGTAAATGGAATCTATTTTTAAAATGAGGAGACAGAGGTTCAAAAAATTAAGTGACCTACCATGACTACCTGGTAGAACTAGGTGGAAACTCAGGCCATATTGTAAGTACTTAGAATTGAATGACTAACAAGTTAACAAACCAAGAAGCATCAAACATGCTTTAGGTCAACCAATGGTGTTGAGAGGTGGCATAGTCTTTGGGTTTCCCATATTAAATATGATCCCAATTCACTGGGCGTCTCTTGACAGAGAGTAACTGCCCATGCATTCATATATCACCTTCTGCTTGTGTCTTGAATCATTTGCCACCCTCCTTTCTAAAAGTAGAAAGATCTATCTTCTAGCCAATACATTTTTGTGTCATCTCAACTCCTTCGGCATCTCTGATGTCCATTCTCCTTTGAAGCAGGTATGTCTCTAGAGCATGTCATCTTCTTTGAGGTTCACCATTTGAGAGTAGTAGTAGAAGAAAATAGCCTGACACCCAAGTCATCTTGTTTTCCATATATGGCCTCTTTCTTAGTTACAAGTAGTTTCTTTCACAACTCAGTTGGAATCCCCCCAATTTTTTTTTTTTTTTTACCACTCTGGGTTGTAATGATTTAGCAAGAACTTGCATGTCTTCAGCAAAAGACTAGTTTCCTCCCTCTTCTTTGCTCTGAGCAACAATAGGATGACACCGGAACATTAGGGTGGCATGGGGCGGTTCAGTGGCCTCAATACACATGGCTCATGCTCTCTAAGCCTGAAATGAAGATTCACCTTTACACACTCACACCAAGTCTTACAATTCTCTAGACTTTTGAAGTTAAATTACATCTACTTTTTTGGCAAAACTTTCCTTAATTTACATATCCCTTAGCTGGTCTTTCTGTCTTCTGAACAATTACATTTATTATGCTGATTGGCACTTAATATATATATGTATATATAAACAATAGTATTTTCAAAAAATAAATATCAACTTCTTCAGTTACTTCAAAAGTCCTTGGAAATAGGAACTACGTTTTGTCTCATGACACAGGACAGTGCTTTTCCCAGAGCAGATATTCAGAAAGAAGTTTAAACAAAAAAGTATTTTTGATTAAGATGTAAAAGGCAATCATGCTCATGAATATTGTATAGCTTCTAATTAATAAACTTGAATGTCACACTCTTATTTGACAATAGTTTTACTACTCAGCACATACCTAATATTCCTCTTGTTTCACTACCTTCATACTATTTTAAACTTGTTTAGAAGAATGATCAGCAAAATTTTGAGAAACTGAAGACTCAAAGTAGAATAAAAAACCAAGATATCAAGAAATGCATACACCACATAAAGAGTGAAGATGTACTAGAAGGAAATGTGGAAACACTGGCTGTAACAACACAAAAAAGATCGCTATCAGTTCACAACAGTTGGTTTTGGGTCTCTCCAAGGACAAGTATAACTTTTAGAGAGAAAACGAAACAGGCATTCCAGGGAAGACAGGAGTCTTCCCAAAGTCACAGTCCTTGGAACTGGGTAAAATACACGATGTACTTAAGAAGAGGCCCGAGACTAGAGCTAATCTTCATCCTTTGAGAAGAGATTTGAGTTTTATTTATGGTAGAACTTGTCAAAAGTATTTCAAAGTCATGCTTGATAGATAAAATCTTGGAAAAACCAACTAAATGTAATTATGGGTCATAAAATGGCTCTGAGGGACTATTATTAATTAGAATTTACAGATTTGACCAATAGCAACATAATCTTTTAAAAATAAGCTTACTTGATAAGTGTGTGTAAAAGTCAGTCCTAACTTCTTTCAATATAAACTTCTTATTTATTGTTCAGCTAAAGAATTTATGATTTGTGGAAAGGAAAAGACAATTAAAATTCTGACTTCAAATGATATTTGACATTATTGACCCAATTACTATGAAGAGATAAGCCTACAGTGTTAGTTTCAAACTATTAAGAAATCAAAGCACAGCTTTCTCTTGGCTTTAGACAATGTATTGCATACAGCTTACAGGCAAAGAAATTTAAAACTTTTTCAACTTTTTGTAAGATCATTTGTAAAGTGTTATCTCATGCAATATTGTTAGTGATTTTTTTAGCTCTTGTCAAAAGAATAAACACCAAATGATCTAAATCAAACAAAAATAGACATTTATTCTATAAAATCAAGTTAGTTTTTATAAGAAGGGAAGGGAAGCAAAGGTGGGAATATTGGGTAAAAGGAATCAAATATATGGTTAAGGAAGGACAACTTGTGGTAAATGTAATGTATTATATAAAGATGTAGATTTATAATGATGCTTACATTAAACGTATCCAATATTATTATATTTCTTCAATAAAATTAATTTAAAAAAATGAAAAGTGCTGTCAATTAAACTATGGCAAAACATGAATATCTAACTTTAAAAATATTCTAACTATATATCTAACTATATAGATAAAAACTAATTATAAGCAAATTATTGTCAAATGCCTGTGAAAAGTCTGATTACTTTTAGTGTCTTGATAATTGTTTCTAATTATCTAATAACAAAATGTTTATGGTAGAAGGTGTAGAAAACACTGGTAAGGACAAAGGAAAAGAATAAAAATCACCCATGACTCTGACTGTCGTGACTATTTTGGTAAATGTCCTTGCTCATAGTCATTTTTTTATCCATCTGTAGTTTTTTTTCAAAATTATAATCGCAAATATGTTTCAAGTCATAGTTATTTTAATTAATAATGTATTATTAAAATTGACCATTAGATATTTGAATGTATTCAAATCAGAAAGCAAAAGAGAAAACGTGATGAACCTGGCACAGAGTATCTTTTTTCTCCAACATTGAGAAATAAGTCCACATTGCTTTGTTCAAATGCTTCATTAACTTACGATGTCCTGTTTAACAAGTACTCTCTGTAAGGACAGTTCATTTGGCAAGACCACTGCAGACTTAAGGTAACTAACTCCAAATTATCCTTTGTTTTATGCCACAAAGACAAAAAGTTTCTACTTTTAGTGACACGTGGGTTTAATTTCTTCCATACTACTTTTCACTGGAATACCATCCAACAGAATGGGTGTAATAATCACTAGTTCACACTTGCCTTTGGCTCAGCTAAGTTCAGTTTTATTGTTGAAAGGCAATTTTCCCTGTAAATTTTCTTTTATATCCTGAAAAATAACAAACATTAAAGCATTAGTGAGAACAATAATTTTCATAGAATTAACCAACACTTGAATTTTCAAGAGAAAAATAACATTCAAAAATAAAGTTGAAAATCAAATTCACAGAGCAAAGGAAATGCATTGCCACCTTCAATGGCATATACTAGCTGTCAAATCACTAAGTATTTATATTAGAAGATATGAAAGTCACTGAAAGCCAAAAGAAAATGAACAAGAATCAACAATGACTCTATGGAAGTCATTTTGGTAAATGTCCTTCCCAATCTGACAGATTTGAAATCTGTCCAAGTGATCATACAGTGTAAATCCATCTTTCATCACTGGTTTAGTACAGTGATTTTCACACTGCAGATTACAATGCTTTAGTGAATGAGAAACTTGGCTTATTAAGCACAAAGCCAATATTTAAAATTTTGAAATAGAATTCAGAATACTAGAGTGCATTGCATAATGTAAAAATAAGTATAGTTTCTAAAACATTTGTTTAATGTCTGTGCCAGTCGGTAATTAGGTCCTGAGTAGGTTTGTGGGTCATGATTTTAAATGTTCAAAAGCCTCTGCAGAGCTTTCCAAGTGTTATACTATTAATGAATGAGAATGGGCTACAGTTACGTAAGAAATTCAGATTCCATCAACCCACAGGGCACTGGACCAGGACATGAGTTTGCAGAGACCCCCCTACCAGTCCCCTGAAGCTGTGGGAAGTCTTGTATGGGGCTCTCAAAAAACATCCTGAGTACCAAACAGTCTAATGGTCATGTGACAGTCATTGTAGGCAGCACACACAATGACAACCATCCAGAACACTCTACTCACCCCACAATGTGCTGGCTCTGGCCAAGGCACCATCTATACCTCTAGAGTTCTGTAGTCAACCATTGTGTACAAGGAGCACTGAATTTAATGTTTCAAGTTCCCAAGGACCATAAAATGTGGCTCAAGATATGATGGGAATGGAATAATTTGGGCAGAATGTTTACGCAGATCTGAAAGGAAGACCAAACCTCTGTGGTCACAGATATTAAGTACAACTATCCTTTTGCTGGAGATGTGACCTTTTAGCAACATCCAAGGCAGCTATAAATTGATTACTTAAACAATCACATGAGTCATCTACAAGTTAAGTGTGATCCTTGTTTTTGAAAACTTGGTAGTAAAAATACTGGAAACAATTAGGGACTTCAGACCAGGAAGGGTTGGCTCTACTCAGAGAATCTACAATATCTGAAAACATCCTTCACTAGAGACGTCATTAAAAAAAAGATAAAAAGTGTTCATTAAGAAAGACAGACTATTTTATATTCACTTTACTTTAAGATCTGTACTCTTACCTCAAATCTACACCCCTACTTGATTTAGGAGTATCATCTCTGACTACTTAGAGTTGAATTCAGTTGATTTCCATAATCCATTTACTTCAAGAAATGACCTCTGATCTGATACTTTTTTCATGCCCTTTCTTCCAGGACTTTATTCTCCAGTTTTGTATCCTACATCAGTTTTTCTTCACATAATTTGGGCTACTTTTCTTTAGCAAACTGTCATACATGTTTGTTCAGTAGTTTAGAGCTCACTTTGGGAAAACACAGACAGACCACAAACTCGGGATTTTAAAAGAAGGCTTTTGCATGCATAAAAACTACATTGCTGAAAGGAGGAGCAGAGGAATCACCAGCTAGAGTCCAGGGACCCTATGCCCTGGTTACTCGACATAGCAAAATTGCTTAACCTCAGTACCTTATTTCTAAGAATTCCTTTGTGGCCAGTCTGAGAAATGAGATTGTGTGGTCATATGTGAGCAAGATCTATAAAGGCTATTTGAAAGGGCTACTGATAATGGACATTTGAGAAAGCCCACAGAGTGTATCTAAAAAATGGTATGGATCTATAAATGTGCCACACTGTTATCTCAGGAGTGAAACATTAGCGCTACATGAAGAAACCACGGTGTTTGTCCACAGCAATAAACACTGAAGTTCTCTTTGTTGTTTGAGAATTTAACTTACATAATATGTGATGTGAATTTTGGTTAAGGCTGCTTTTCTCTTCTGTAGCAAGACCGCCTTGATTCATGTTGTAGAGATTTATCTCTTTCCAGACGCTCTGCAAAGTTACCTAGCATTTTACTTACCTTGGAAGCAGTTTCCTCTAATTTTACATCTTTGTTCCTTTTCATCAATCATGTTCTGCATACTCAAATAATAAGCTCCGATAGGAGAAGTTGTTTCATCTAGCTTACCAGGCATCCAGCCCTATAGCCAGTAGGTGCACAATAAATGTGTATTAAAGGGAAGATACAGTCCATCCACTTTTGTAAGATTAACCCCCTAACTGGCATCCAAGTTGGAAATTAATTTTCCCCTCCACCAAGTTTTGACAGAAACATGAAAACTTGGACAATTCCTGGTAAACATCAAGAAACATCAACCAGTCATACTTGAGAGGTGCTCCTGATTATTCCATTCATGCATTATTTTGCAGATAATGTAACAATAGCACCATTTTCATAGAGTAAACTAGAACGTCTGAGAACAGATGTCCTTTATTTCAACTATTGCAGACTGTGGTCTCCTGATCTGTTTTCTCTCTTCCACCCACTATAACTCTTGGTAGACAACCATGCTCTAGATAAGAAAAAAATCCAGTGTAAGTTGTAGACACCAAGCCTGAGTGTTTGACTAAGAGAGTTGCATCATAAACTTCCTGATGATGGTGATCAGGGGTTCTATATTTTTAATTTTCCCCACCCCCAACTTGTCCCATTATCACCTAACACAATATAGGGAAAGAATGGACATTCATATTTGTGTGTGTGTGTGTGTGTATGACGGTTTCAGACTTTATATCTAAAAATACATTCAATGCAGGAACTATATATCAGTTCAATCACTTGTGAATTTCAGAAGGTAATCTTTGCAGTTATGACATGAAGCAAAAGTTAGCTCTTGTTCTCTCAGGAGTTCTATGGACAGATGCTTCAAATCAAGCTCCCTAAACTCTGTCCCACATGGGAATACTTTTCAAAGGAGATAAAAGTCATCCCTCTCTTCCTGCTCTTTATACCTTTCACAGTATTTTCAAAACAGCACAGGAAGCAACCAGCAGTTGAAAAGTCATTTGTAGCATCACTGAGCCACTAATGGCAGCCCACTCCCAGCAGGCTTCTTTGTAAAAATATGACTCTAACTTTAACCTAGTGAGCTGCATGCTTCTAATAACATCCGGCAGTTCATAGCTGATTTTGAATACACCCCAGGTTCCAAGTGGATTGTGGAACTAAATCATCTCTTATTCCAGCCTGGTCATTTTGAACCAACTCATTTTATAGTGTGGTTAGCATAGCCTTTCCAGTTAAGGATGATTGCTCGAAGCTCTACGGGCAATGTTGTCTTAGCACAGCATCTCGACTCAAGGCAGTGGACGCAAATTGCATCGTGTGCTGTTTGAGATTTAATGTTGTTACTGCCGGGAGAATATTTTTGCAAAGGTTACTGATGTATAACAAAATAAAACACGCACCCAAATCAAACCTTCCATCAACCTTCCTCTTGAGTTCAAGAGTCCGATTACCTCATTTTTCTTAAATGTGGGCTATTAACCAAGAAGACAATACACAGAATCTTCATTCCTTAATATTCAAAGCTTTTTGATATATTAGAATATGAAAAAATACTCTCTGTTGTAAAAATCATCTTGTTCCACAATAAATGCAAGTCATTTCTAAGATTTCACACCAAAAATGCTACTTGTTCATTTTATACTTTTTTACTCTATGCTCATCCTAACTCAGGATGTTAATTTTAAAGCTCAAAAAACAATGGCAATGATTCATTTATTCTCTGTTGAATGATGCATTTATTCTCTATACTGAAGGTAAAAAAAAGATAACATAGGAAAGAAAGTCACTATATAAACATATGGGGAATATACTGGGTATCCTATAAAATTATGTCTGAGTAACAGAACACTCCATTTCCATTTCCTAGAAGCATGCTGTACCAAAGGTCATGAACTTTAAAACTGCACAATTAGATTTGATACCAACCAACACAATTCTGCCTTCTATGGCTCTATGAAGTTTTTGATTCACCATGAATTAAGTGGGCCTGCAAATCCTACATACAAGATAACTTAAACAGTGTGCATATATATTCCTTTTAATTGCTTCTCAAACGCTAATGCAGTTAAGAACTGGCCCTAATATGATGGGTCCTTGTTTAATCACAGTTCTACATCCTCTAAGAAAGCCCCTTTTGAGCTTACTGGTTTCAGGATCAGAATTGTTCTGTTTCTATTATTTCTATTTTAATTGGCCTGTTCTTCAAGGGTCTAATTTTAGATTTAGTTGTGGTTAGGTGTAATTCTGGTTACAGTTTTTCTTCTCTTCTAGGAAATTCCACCTATATGCCTATTCACTGTGTGTCTCAGCAGGTTCCTGGGAAGGACACAAATAAAGACAGATGCCACTATAAACAAAGGTGATTACATTCATTCTGATAAACTGTCAGCTTAAGTATGTTGGTTACTTGCTATCTTTTGTCATTTAATTGCCCTGTTGAATATGACACAATAATCTTCCAAAGCTGATTAAGTATACCAAGAAGCCAATGTAACCAAATTGCTTAGATCCTGTTCCAACATCTAAGGTCATCAAGCTTATCAAGCTCTCTGTGAAGCATGATTAACTTTCAGGTAAGAGGTGAACATCAGAGAATCCACACCATATATATATATACACACACACACGTATGCATTTACATACATATGTGTGTACAATATACACACATATATATAATAATTATATCTATTAGAAGATGAAATTATTGCCACCAAGTTCCGATATTGATATTAATTTCATTCTCTCTCTCTCTCTCTCTCTCTCTCTCTCTCTCTCTCTCTCTCTCTCTCTCTCTTTCTCCGCCTCTCCTTCTCGCTCTTCTTTGAAACAAGAACTTACTAAAAGTTTCATATAAGTAGGCTTTAAATGGATCAGGGAATCTGTTCTGTTGAGATAACCTCTTCAAATTTGGAAAACTATCAATTTAGCCTAAACCATTGAAGCTTCTAAAGTAACCAAGCATGCAAACACCCCTCTGGGATGTTAAGTGTTTCTAATTCAAATTATAGTCCTAAGAAGAATATACTGAAATATAAAAGGAAGACAATAGAGGAATAAAATGACAGTTTTAAAATTAATTTTGTATTAAATATTTAAGGGTAATTCTGGAATCATTCTAATATTTTTTAAATCTTATTTTCAAATCTTCGATGATGAACACTGTTTTCAAACATTTTAAAAGTGCTAAAAAATACTTAAAGGATAATATACAGAGGATTACCCACCACCCACGGTATGAAACTGAAACCTTAATGTAAACATTCAAGATGATTCAGTAAAGATTAAATAAAAGGTATAAATACAAAATAACTGAACTCTGAAAACATATTATGTGATATTACTCACAAAATACCACTTTATAAATTATTTTTCTTGTAGACAAATCCATAGAAGTAAAAAATAGATTCGTGTTGCCAAGGGCTGGGGTCGGTGGTAGAATGAAGAGAATGAAAGTAACTGCTAATGGACCCAGGGTTTCTCTTCAGGGAGATGGATGTGTTCTAAAATTGATTGTGGTGATGGCTCCCAGCTCTGCAAATATACTGAAAGTCATATCATTGTACACTCAAAATGGGTAAAATAGAGGGTATGTGAAATAAATGTCAATAAAGCTGTTAGATTAAAAGAAATCAGAGTGCTAATTTGTGCTATACATGAGGATAAAAATGGTCTTGTTTCAGGGCCCTTAACAATAAGTCAAAGAATTTTCTTTCCAACCATCCCTAGATTAATCACATAGATGTCAATTACTAACATTTAGAATTTATGTTTTAAAGGGAACATCATATGTAGTGCCCCCAGAAAGGTGGAGTTGAACCAGTGAAGTAAATATCTAAATTATGAGGGCAAACACTTCCTTATTCTATTGAGAAGAATTCATGGATTTGCTGATACAAAGAGAGAGGGGCTGCCCTGCATCCACCTTAAACTGATTACCCACTGATCACATTATCCATTTCAGATTGATCAACCACTCAGCCACTGCTCACTTCTTTGGATAGTTCTCCTAAGTCTCAATTTGTTTCTAGGTCCTCAGATACTTGATGCTATGCAACATACCCCCATTCCAGTCCCATGGGGACACTCACAGAAACATACACGCGTGTGCACGCATGGACACACGCAGGCTCATCTCATTGCATTTACTCAAACAGAGATTTAAATTTCAATACACAACTAAAATAAACGTAAGGAACTCAAGGTAACTGATCTCTCACTTATGGTAGAGAACTGTTGTCTAGAAAATAAAAAAGAAAATGAAATAAAGCAACTACAAACAGACTGAGAAGCTGGTTTCACCACCAGGGACACCTGGTCTCCTGTCCAACCAAGGCCTCAGGTGCCAGATGACTCAAAGAAATCAGTTTCATGGTACTTGACAAATTCTGTGGTGGGCATCATCTCTCTAATTTAAGAATTAGGAGAGTCAGGTCACATAGCACCTGCATGATGAATTTACAGTTCTATTAAACTAGAAATTAAGATTTCTGTTCTCAACAGAAATGAGAAGACAATTTTAACTAGAAGACAATTTTCAAAAGCACTCAGATCAGCCTACATGATTTATCATGTTTCAGTTTGAGTGATGAATTTATAGACATCCAAGAGTCAATTTCAAAATAGGTACAGAGATGGTTGGATGAGCAAGGAGAGTGGGAAGGAAAGAGAAAAGAAAGGGAGGGAGGGGCTTGACAAAAGCAAAATCAGTTGAAAATCACACATCAAATGCCAGGGTTGACTTTTGAAGAGAACGGTGCATGTCGCAGGCAGTACATGCCAAAGGTACTGGGACTCACCAATACTTTCTTAGCAATAAGGGAATATTCACCATCGACTTAGACTAAGTCATTTATCTGGTGATCCTGGCAGTAAATGTCAGGAAATGTTGCTCTTCACTTTCTCAGTCCCTGACACTTGACCACAGTGTTTTCTTTCATTGCCTGAGAAAAGAGAAAATCCACGTACTAGAGGAGGTGGGGCTGTCAGGGGAATGATGGGAAATGACATACATTTTGAAAATGATGGATCCTTCCCCTCTCCAAGTCTGTACACTCCCTGCCGAGAACACTTGGGACAGGTTATTATTATCCTTGTGTGGTTCAGAAAGGGCTCACTCCTTCCGCTGACGTGGAAACAAGTTGAAAGCCCATGACATCCCATCCAGGGGGTCTATATCTGGCTGTGCCCACCCAGCAAGACCCATCTCACTGCTATCTGATTGACATACCCTCATTTCTGACCTGAAAGAGGCAGCTAGTAAAGTATCTGAGCAGGGAGGAGAATGGAAGTTTTGAGAGTCATTTAATTGAGTTACACTTTACAGACATTCACAGAGATTCAGTTTCGGGGAACTTAGGAAGGTGGGAAAAATATGTAGACGATCTATGATTGTCTATAGAGAAAAAATAGGTTTAGAGACAATGCCCCCATGTCCTAAGTTTGATTTCCCCCAGTAAAAATCAGCAGCAAACAAGTGCCAGAGATAGCAATTGTCATCAGTGTCCTGAGAGAACGCCTCTGTGGAAAACCTAGTGTACCCCAGTTTGCGGGCAAGTTGAACAAAAGGTACATTTGAAAGAGTAAATTTATGAGTCTTCCCCACCCACCACACCGCCCCCAAAGAAGCTGTGTTCTCAGACAGTGCTTTATCCCCTTTGGTGGAAGGAAGAGAGACAGGCAGAGGGAAAGTGAGGAAACAGTTAAGCCAATCTTGTTTCAAGATTAACAACAGATGGCTCTCACTCAGAGCGCACCAGCAATAATGCTTATGAGTCCCAGGAGCGCGCGCCATCTAGGAGCGTCCTTTCTGTAAGAGACACCTCGTGTTCTTGTCATGGAGCATCCCACCTATGACCACGGTCTCTGTTTGCCACATCTCTAGGCATTCTGAAAAGGAAAAAATAAATAAATAAGTAAAAAGACCTAGTTGAAAGAAGCTACAATTATTCTTAAGGTTTTAGAACATACTTCTGACATGCTGGAAATGGAATGCTCCATCACAGACTTTAAAATGCAAAGGAGTTTAGGGGAGTCTGTACTGAATTCTTCTTTAGAAAGGAGAGCTCGCCTATGCCCAAATTGAAACAAATTGTATTGACTCAAATTCGAAAAGATTTTAGCAGTTAATTAAAAAGTGATCTTCTTACCCAAGTCAAAAAGATCAGTGACTCAGATGGCTGAAGTGCAGATCATATAAAGCCCAAGGGCCTGCGTTCAAGACCTGGGACTGGGGTTAAACAAACAAACAAGCAAATTAGTATCTTCCTAGCTTTATATTAGCTAATGATTAAGAAGTGAAATAGAGGAACAACCAGGTGGAGTAGTGGTTAGGTCAGCCATCTTCAAAGGAGCACAATCCACAGACATTTCAAGGACCTGGATTCGCATCACGGGTCCACAGGGAAAAACCAGTGCGAACAACTAAATAAAAATAAAATAAAGTGCTTCTTCCTCCACTCTCTTCCTGCCTGCCCGACTTCTCGCTTTCATTCCTGACTGAACATTTCCTAAAAAAAATTTTAGAAATGTTAAAAAGCAAGTTAAATGAGGAAATATGTTTTATTTTTCATTAAAACACTAAAAAGAAACATATCACTCCAGCTAGCTCTAGATGAAAGCTTAATAACATGTGTTCTCTTTTATTCTCTGTATTCTCCAATATTTATTCAACATTCTCAATTTATTCTTATATTAAGAGGGAAACATTTTTCAAAGATAAATCTCGCCATCAGTCTTTAACATGGAAAGAAAATGGAAATAACACAGAAAGACAAACTGAAGTGTTAAATGATTGGCTTCCGCTGGAAAATGAGTGATACCCTTTTCTTTGAACTCTTCTGTATGTTTCAAACTTTCTATGAAGAAGTGTTTTTAATTAATAAATACTCTGAGGTACAAAGAAAATTTGGGGGAAAAATGTTGCCTTGCTTCTTTTTAATTACCTGGATATTTAGGTAAAAGTTGTAATTATCTAATTGGCAAGGACTGTGTGCACATTCCTACAAAACTTATTGGTGACAGGGATGGACTCAGAGCAGACTGATCATATTTCAAAACGAGACGAAAGGGGATGGGGCTTTCTGAGCCCCTCAACCGACTGAGCTTAGGGCAACTCAAATGCCCCCACTACCCTGCATTAGAGACAGCCCTGGTTTATTAAAAATAGGACAAAATTGACAGTCGCGAAATATGAAAACAAATGATACTGTCCCATTTAAAATGGGGTGTATAGTCCACCTAATTCAGACGCATCTGCTTGTAAGCAGACTTGGTGGGGGATAGATCTCACTGACACCACACGGGTGTGGCTTTGAGCACCTTGGAAGGCCCTGCTCCCCCCCAAAAAAATCTTTCCATTCCTAAAAGAGCACCCTGCTACCATCTCTCAGATTCTTGCCATTAGAATCATTCCCACAACTTCTAGAAATGTGTTCTTAGAGTTCTCCCTCTTCAAATAGAAATGTCCTTGGGAAGAAAACTAGTAGCAACTGGCACATCAGAAAGGCTGAAGTTTCCATGAAAAGAAAGAGACCTCAGCACCGTCTCCAAGCCCAGGGTGTTTTCTAAGTCACAGAGAAATCTTGTGCACGATCTTTAACTTCTTTTAGAATTGTTTCCCTCTTCTGTAAGTTGAAGTGTGAACTTGTATTTGCTTCAAAGCCTTCCCAGATGTAAATTTTGTCATCTTAACTTCTGTTTAGATAGTTGTCACCTTGAAAAACAAAGGTCAGGGCGAAGGGACTGGACAATAAGATGGATATGTGTCCATGGGGGGCATCGAGGAAGGAGGACAGTCAGGAGCCTGGGATATTTTTGAGGTAACTAGTCAGCACAAGAGAACTAGACACTACCACAAGTCTCACAAAGAGATGATGTCCCCAAAGAAAAACTATTCACTTAGAAAATGTTCTCTGACTTGGTCTTAATTCTGAGTTAAGAGTTGCAGTTTAATTTTAAATTTCAGGAGACCATCATATTATCAGAGGATTTAAAAAGTGACTTATTTTCTAAAGAAGCTACAGTGAGTGATCATTCCATTGATATTTTGATAAAGCAGGGATATTAAAAATAGGTATCCTTTCTCCTACAGGTGAACTCACAGCTCCTCTTCAGTTGATTGACAGATAGGGGCACTGTGAGCTCTTTCTAATCAGCAACTCCTCACAGATCAGAGTGAATGGGGAACAGATGCATAAATAGTAGGTTTTTCCACAAAATGAAGGGCTTATTTATTCTCCTTCATAGAAACAAAGAGATTTATTAATGAAGAAGAAAGGCAGTACCGGTTTCAAGAGGAATGAATCAAAAAGAAGGAAAAAAATGTGTCCCTACCAATGACCTTATTTTAGAATAAAAACATGTTCAGATTCTGAATGCATTTTGCACTGCTATACAATGAGCTTTCAAAGCAATAATGTTAAATGAGTCAATATGACATAAAATAAATCTGTTGGTTTTTAAGTACAGCCCACTCTCTCTTGAACTTGTATTCAGGCTCTTGCTGCTGGAATGATGTCGGCCCAGCAATGAAAGCTGATCTTGTTCCTAAAATTTTTAAGTTTGCTTTTTCCTCTCAAGTTTTCCACCCTGATTTGTCACAGCCCCACTGGTTAGACTTCTCTCCAAGTAGATGAACCAAATTGTAAAATGCAGTCAGTGGAAATGGAAAGCCTAAAATAAATTGCGATGATTCATCCTGGAGCCCCTTGCTATTTTAGGACTTCGGGACAGACTTGCTGGCATTCAGAATGCTACTCTTATAATAACTCAGTCTGGCTTGACTTCTTGATTTGTTAACTCAGAGAGACCCACAGTCAGTCCTGCACCAGTTCGTGGGCAAGTCAAGGATGCCAAGGTGATGAAGAGTGAAAATGATACCCCATCACTTTCAGAGTTTTTAAGCTAATTTATCATCTTTTTTTTTTTTCTATATCACTAGCTCAGCAATATTCGTAAAGGATGCCCAAAGCAGACAGACAACTAAGAAGAATAGAATTAGTAGCTCTTATGACCAAAATTTGAAACAATTTCTTATTTAAAAAATTAAGCTAACCATTCCTCTAGAAGTGACACCTGAGTAATAAATCAGTAAACACCTGAGCTATAAGAGTTGGTACATCTATATTGTTTTTCCACATTGTCATCAGTGTCTTCACTAGACCAAACTGCATATTTTGTAAGATGGTAAAACAAGGCCCATTATAAGGTGTTGGCCACCATGAACCAACTCACATACGCACTGAGCCAGAGACGTGGTGTGACAGACAGGAGGGTGATTGTAAACCATCAACAATTCAACGGCAGGCCACTGAAACTGTGCGCCCAAACCTCCAAGTTCACAGCAGTATTTAAATGTTCCATTAGAGCAATGAAACAGTCATCTGAAGGTAATCATGTGGAAATTTTTTTTTTAATTTAAACTTTTCCTTTTTCAGTTGATCTCTGTTGTTGTGAAGTTTACCCAGAATAGACCCAAGTCAAAACCTGGGTTGGTTTTGTCGACATTAATGACAGTAGATAAAGATAATACCAATAGAGTCCCTACCTGGGCCAGATGAACTCATGTAACTCAGACTTTGCTGTATCTGTCACTGCAAACAGATTCTGATGCAGGGTTGATTGTCAAGAAAAGTAGACAAGTTATGTCCTGATAGAGTAGGAGTTAGGCACAGTCCATATATATCCTAAGGACCCACATCCCAGAACTGGGGAGAACGACCAAGATAAATGACTAAATAATATAAATAAAAATGCTTCTTCTTCCTCTCTCTTCCTGCCTGTCTGCCTACTTGCTTTCATTCCTGCCTGCATCTTTCCTTAAAAAAAGAAAAGAAAAGTAGCAATGGGTCCAAACTTTTCATTCTGGCTTTGAAGAGCCTTAGTCTGTCCCTCTTGCTCCCTGTATAGGTGACAGAATTCAGAAAGTCAAGAGAATATGCCCCCCTGGAGCACACATTCCACCTGTCTGTAACTCAGTTCTGGGAATGAGAATTTAGGCAACATAGAACCCACTTCCGCTAGATCTGGGCTTCTTCCCTGAGAGCCAATAATCATTGAATGGATGTATTGAAATGGGTGTGAAGAAATTAAGTATTTACTTGATTGATTGGTACAGAAACCTTAGTCGAGGTTATTTGAATTTTTTTCTTTTTAATCTCCTGAATTCACATTGGTTTCCTGAAAAAGGTGAAAGCTATCAGTGACATTCCAGTGTGGTTGCTGCAAAAGGCACAATTTCATCTTTTTAAATATCTGAGTAGAAGTCCATTGATTATAAATACCACATCTTCTTTATCAAGTAATCCTTCACTGGGCATTAAAGTTTTTTTTCCATATACCTTGGATATTATGAATTAGGCTGCTATGAACATAGGGGCACGTATATCTTTTTGATGATTGTTTTTTCTTGTTGTTGATCAGATATATTCCTAGAAGTAGAGCTGCTAGGTGGAATGGAATGGTAGTTCCTTTTTTTTTTTTTTTTGAGGACTCTCCTTACTGTTTTCTAAAAAAGCCACATTAATTTACATCCCCACCAATAGTGTGAGTTCTTTTTGTGCCACACTGTTCCCAACATTTGTTGTTTTTAGTCCTTTTGATGAGCTGAATATGCTAAGTGAAATAAGGCCATAGAAAAAGAAACTAACTGCGTGGCTTCACTGATATGTGGAATATCAAGAAAAAAAGCAAAGAGACTAACAGAACACCTTGTCTGCAAGACAGTGGTTAACGGAATAGCAGGGAATGGGGAGCATGGTGGGAATCTGGTTGAAAAAAGGAGATAGTGATACAGACACAGTGACAGAAGTCTGGATCCACTACTCCTGAAACTCGTATAGTAATGTAAGTGAAAGAAACCATTATAAAAAATAAGAGCAAATCCTAGTGAGGCAATACAGTTGATAAATTCCACTACAGAAAAGATCATTCCACAGACATAGGCCTATGACATTAATATTTCTTTGAGGGACAAAAAAAAAAAAAAAAAAAAGAGGATCTAAATTCTTAAATATTGGAATCCTTTGAGAAAAGGGATCTTCTCCCAATAACATCTAATCTTGTTTTCTTTTTTTTTTTTTTTAATGCCCAGCAATTTCAGTGAGCCATCAAAATACTTAACCAAATCTCCAAATACTTTTCTGTTGTTTGGCCTCCTGTGGCAAGGTAGTATTTTATCTCTTAGTTATTCCAGCTATAGTTCATCCTGATTGTTTCATGACCTAATTGCAATGATTACATCATATTTATAGACAATGTGGACCCATCACAATGCAAGTGTTTCTATCACACCCTGAAAATGAGAAGAATCCATGTGTCTGCTTGCTGGATACAAAGCCAGCTAACTGACTGAGACTGTAAAACAGGAAGCTTTTCCAAGAAAACAGACATCATTAGTGAAGGAAGCTGTATTTCGTACAGCAAGATGGGTGTCAGCTTTTCAATCTGTATACTTCAAGTAGACCTAAGAGTTCCCTTAATTTTCATTAATAAAAGCGGCGGGGAGAGAGGTCAGTGCCCCTTACTTGTTCTCATTACCATGAGAGGCAGCAGCAATCTAATGGCGCTGGGGGCGGGGTGGGGGGTGTGGAGGGAAGGACCAGCGACTCCCAGACTTCTAACAATATTTAAATTTTGTAAATGAGGGTTTCGTAGTCTTGGATTTGCCTCAAATCTCGGAGGTTATCAGCTGGTACATATGAACACCAGCCCAGGTCAGATGCAAGCTCGGCAGCTCAGCCCCGCTCCCAAGTTGCTGGAATGTCTATCAAAGCACGTTTCAGAGCAGGGTTTCTCCACTGGGGGAAATGTTTGGAGCCCCTGAGGACATTTGGCAAAGTCTGGAGACATTTTTGCTTGTAGCAACTTGGGAAGCGGCAGGAGTATGACTGATAGCTAGTAAACAGTCTGCAAAGCGCATGGCAGCTCCTCACAGCAAAGAATTATCCATCCCCCAAATGCCAGCAGTGCCAAGTTAACGAAACCCTGTTTCAGAGGGACAAGAGCATGAGAAAATGACTCCAAAAGCTCCTGACATTGAAATGCAAATGCTCTGCCATCTCCCGTGTTACTACCTACACACACTGAGAAACATTTGGATTGTTTCAGAGTCAGACAGGGACTCCACAAATTGAACTTGTGGGTGGTACAGAATCAACGATAATTCTGTTGCTTTCTAACACCTTTGCCTATGGAGATGAAAATGCTTTTCCAAAAGAGTTATTCCATGGGGAGAGGGAACTGGGAGTCAGAGGGAGCCTCATTTCACAGATGAGAAAACAGGAGGCGAAGAGAGGCTGTCATTTGCTCAAGGTTATTCAACGAATCCGGTTCAGAGCTCAGGAAACGAAGAGAGGCCAGACATTGGCAAGAACTCTGAGAGAATGTAAAAGGACAGCAAAGTGCTCTTGGTTGGATGATCTCTGAGGCACAAATCTTTTCCGCATCCTGCACCCCAGGTGTCAAGAAAAGCAGGGTCTCCTGTGATAAGCAGCTTGTGGTCTTCCCAGCATCAGCAGGCTCCAGAAGAGTCCCACGCCCCCTTTCTGCCAGCCAAGAGCCCTCACCTGACAAACCTAATCCCTAGGGCTAGTCTCCAGATGTGTATACTGTCAAATGATTTAAAGGACCGCAGAAACGAGTTGGTCTGTTCGTTAAAATAGTCATCATAGTGAAAAAGATAGACGACATCTGCCCTTATCCTGTCAGTCTGTCACGTCTATGTATCTCCTTCCTATCAATCATCAAGATATGAGCTATGCAAATACTAAAGATTAAATGTCAGTCTGTGTATCTAATTGTTCTTGGGTGCCATGTGGGAAAACGACTGGTGGGCCCTGCTGTTCCCCTTAACAACCAGCATTAATTGGCATCTCTGTTACCTAACCATGGAAATGCTCATTGGAATGGGTTTAAGGCTCCAGTAACCCTTTCAGCAGAAAATATGATTCAGGCCAAGTCTTGCTGAAGGAAAAAGGCAGAGAAATCGCAGAAACCCCAACAGATCAAGAACTTTCTTAGACACGGAATAAATTACTCTCTGTTCATAAGTTAAGGGAGGAATCCAAAAAGCTTGCAAATGAGCATGGTTGCAACCCCCCTACTCCCCCCAAAAGAGAAGTGCACAAGAAAGAGGTGAAGCATATTCCTAGACAACTCTGGAAAACAAAGTGTAGGGGTCATTTGCTCCCACAAATCCTAGGGTACATCGGGAAGCAGGCATTTGTCCATATTCAGGGACAAGATCATGAAATGTCAATGAAAGTGGACTTTAGAAGTCATTAAATTTTGCTTCTTCTAGGCATGAATCCTATTAAGATATAACCAATAACAAGATTTATGTCTCCACTGTAATACTTTCAATGAAAAGGTATTCATTGCCTTTCAGGGTTCCATTTAGATGAGGGTAATTTAAAAGCATAAAAGATGCAAACCCTGAACCATTCCAGTGCACTCTCCCTAATAACAGTAATATATATATATATATATATATACACATATATACATATATATGTGTGTGTGTGTATATATTCCCCTGTTCCTTTCCACAGATGCCCTGATCCACCTTTCTTAAAGTGAAAATGACGTTGAAGCTACCCTCAAGTTCTTATAGAAGTGATCAGTCTTTGGGTCTTATTTGCAAATAGACACAGTATATGAATTGACTTTTTGTCCTGAAAGGCAAGAAACTTTTAACATATCCTATACCAGGAAAGAATATCTCCACTACCCTTAATTGAACTTTGTCCTGTCTCACACATTAAAAAAAGGGCTATGAATGCAAACTCAACGACCAACATAAAACACAATCCGGAAAATTCCGAAGTTCTTCTTGGTTCCAGGCTCCACATGATCCATGTAACAGTAGTGGGGGAGGGGCTGTGGAAAATCACCAGAACTGGTGAAATCAGGCAAATAGCAAATAAGACAGCCTATAATTTTTGAAATAAACATTTACATTTTCTCAAGCAAGATAATCTGCAATCATTGTCTGTAGCTGGAGTGCTCCCTTTAAGCAACTCCAGACATGAAAAGAGTTGACTCTCTCTGTTCTTTGTTTACTCTAAAGACGGATAACAAAAAGCTGCCATTTTGCTCCCAGGTTTTTCCCTTCTTGCTTATTTGAAAAAGTGCAAACAATCCATTAAGGTTAAAGAGATAACACTAAGAAATGCAGCTACAATGGTCGCACGGTCCAGGCTCTGGCCCTGTGCTTAATCTGGGGCCTTGTTTAAAAGAGCTTTTCGACTTTAATTAAAATAAAATGGGACCAGAAAGAAAATGCATCTCCTCCAGCAACGATTGTATTCAGCTTGTTCTCGGTAATTTTGTCCATTACACTGCTAGCTGTTGCTTTTTCCACAGCTCTCAAATGGTGTCTAAATTGACCAGCTCTGTTGCCAAGGAAACGGACAGGACAATGCTAATAGAAGCTACTTAGGACACACTGTGAAAAGCTTAGAAATAAAATTGTTTGACATGAAAGGCACCGTGTCAGCAGCCAGGCAACTCTGTTAAAGGAAGCACTAAGCAGAAAATGGTTACATGTCTCCCCCTTCTCTTTTTCCTCCAGTTCTCTCCTAGAGAATGGACTCTTCCCTAGGAGACAGGGCAGATTTTCCTCTCAAAATCACTTTGTCTTTCTAACTCAGAGGAAAGGAAAATCTTCATGTTGTTGGTGTCAAAGTACCCAGAATAGACTCTAATTTCTACCAAGGGAAAGGAACTGGCTGTTTTCTTCTTTCTAGCAACAAAACCCTTTTCCCCCTTATGAATAACTTGCAAATATTCTTCTAAATTTTCTGAGATTGTTAATTAAAATCCACTTGATTTAAGCTGCTTCTCCCATTTTGCACTCACAAACCATAAATTATGGAGGAGGTCAAAGAATGAATGGCAATTTGACATGAAGAGGTTGATTTATTGCTTCAGAAGGAGTTTTATACCAGATGTGGCAGGAGTCATAAATTAAATGCTAAATGTTATGTATTATTATGCTTTCAGGAATATAAATGTGTCTAAAATGCTATGCAGGTGGAATGATAAAAATATGAATCTACTCTCCTGGCAATTTTAAAAGGCCCTTTAAAGCTGTCAAAAAGAAAATAAGTTGAAAAACAATCTCAGCGAGCCCCTCTGATGCCTTTTACAGCACACCCCTGGTTTATAAAAATAACCCTTTCCTGTACTACGCTGGACATTGGCTCATGGTGGCTTGGTGGGGAGATGAGATAAAGAATTCTTTCATTGGAAAAAAGAGACAGAGAGAGTAAAGAATTCCAAGAGCTCTGCTGTTGTGATATTATGACTTGCATCCAAATCATTATTTCCCATCCACTTCTCTGCAAATGGCCATAATTTAATTTATCAGTCCTCATTTGAAAGCCAATCAATACACAATGAAATCTGCCTAACTTCACTGAGTAGCTCAGTGGCTATAATTATTGAGTTTAAAATATAAAACAGGACAAGTTTCAAAGCCATGAGCACTCAGAGCTGGAAATGACAGCAGAACAATGAATTCACTAGGAGATACAAGTCATCAATGGAAGGATTCAGTGTGGGGAGAAAGTCCACACTGACTGGTAACAGAGAATAGATGGTGGGCAACAGCTGATGGTCAGCTAGTGCCTGGGGTTACAGTGCCTCTGGACACAGGTCTGAAAAATATGGTTGGTCTGACTCTTGCTTCCTTTTTCCCCCCTTTCCATTCCTCTCTCCCAATTCCTGACTTCTTCAGGGTATAGCCATACAATCTCCATTGATTCCAGACATCACCTGACACATTCCACTTAGGAATGCTTTTCCCAGGCCTGTAAATTGCCTTCTTGTCCAGTAGGCACACTAGCCTCATGGCATATATAAAGGCAATCTCATCCTTGTATGCAGTGTCATCTGTCACGTTCCTCACTAGTTACATCTTCTGCCTGCATCCTGCAGGGTGCTGGCCCCTTGAGAGACACTGACCAGCTGCCCCAGGCAGGAAGAATAAAGCCAGTCACATAGACAGGGAGTCTATAGGTTGAAGAACACATTGGTGCTCTGGGATGAGTGGCCAGTTTGAGCAAATAAAAAACAGAAGATGCCTAGTTAAATTTGAATTTCAGATAAACAATGAATATCTTTAGTGTAAGTACATCCTTTGCAATTCTTGAGACATACTTACACTCTTTTTTAAAAAGTGTTCATTACCCATCTAAATTTAACTGGATGTGCTACATTTTTATCTGCCAACTATGCTATTCAGGCAATATCAATTAACTTAAGGTGAATAAGGCCAACACTAGGTGGCGCCAGAAAATACACTAGAAGCCCCTCTTAGTCCATGTCCCACTGTCTTTTCTCAGCTTCCCAAGTGAAGGTCATTATGACAGATGTTGTTCAGCTGACACACTCTTACTGATGTCAAGAATAAAAAGAAGAGGAACAATCCTATTCTATATAAATAATGCCATTTCATCAAAATGTAACAATAGCCATGTATTGAAAAAGAAACCTCTTTAAGGCTGTGGAATGCCTCCCTCAACAATGTCAGAAAACTTAATACAAAAGGATATCTGTTATGACTCCATTTATGTGAGGCATATAATAGACAAATTCATACAGATGTAAAGTAGAATAGAGGTTACCAAGATCTGGAGGAAGAAAGTGGGAGAGGGTTATCGCTTAATTGGTACAGATAGATGGTTGGGATGATGCAAAAGTTCTGGCAACAGAGAATGGTGATGGTTGAAAAAAATAAAAAATATAAGTAAACCACCACTGCTTTAAAAAAAAAATAGTTTCTCGACTTTTACCCTCCTCGGCCTCCTGAAACAACCCTTTCTCTTATCTACACTCCATCTCACTCAAGGGTTCCAACAACTTCTAACGTCACCACAGCAACTGTGGCCTCTCTGACTGTACATACAGAGCAAAAACTGAATATTTAATAAAACTGAAACAGTTACACCACTAGGCTTCCCTTTACCATAGGCAGGGCCACTTGAAGAAGCCACAGGGCAGGTTTCAGGGCTACATGACTTTTGTTTTGGGTACTGGAGAACAGAGTAGGCACAGTGTGTCTATGGAAGGTCCTATCTCTGTCTACTACTGGTACCCTGGGCTGTGACGGTGTGTCACACTGTCAGCTGGCTCTGCTGTGTTCCAGTCCCCACAGTGGAACATGCAGGAGACTTCTGTCACTGGTTGTGTCACTTAAGAATTACAGAACTCAGATCTGAGTCAGATTTTCCCTGCAGTGCTCATTAAAACAAAAATAGTGGCATTCTTCTAGAAGTACCATTTCTGCGTTAACTTTTAGGGTTCAGATTGACACTCCTAGGAGAATTGTTGATTCTCTCTAATGTCATTGCAGAAGGCAGAAGCACCTGATGCTTCAAATATCCATCTTTTATATGAAAAGGAATATTTTCTAAATATCAAAGATAACTTCATTTACATGGAGTCAATAAACACACAAAGAACTTCTTCTTGTTCCCCCTTCTGGATGTGTGTTTCTCTAGTATTTTCAGCTATAGGATCAAATGAATGCTCCTCATACTTTTTCACAGCTATTTATGATTTCCTCCCAGGAAAGGTCATTTTATTGAACATTTACATACAAAATACAACTAGAAAGCAATATTAGTGTGTATATTCACTATACATATTCACCCCCTTGCTGTCTCAACCAATGGTTAAGATGAGCTGGATGAATTTGACTTAGGTGTGAACAAGTGCAAAATATAATGCGGTATCTTTTCCACAGGGAATATGTCTAATTCACATACCAAACAATGAATCATAAGTAAAAACTAAGATAATAAGTAAGAAGCACTGAATAAATATCAGTATGTGTATGTATACATATATAAGCTACTCCATCATAAAGGTCCCCGAACATAGTAAAATGAATATTCAGACAGTTTAGCAGGAAGGTACAGCAGGTTTCTGTTTTTGTTCTGTTTTTAGATGCATAAAACTGCCCCAATATTATGAAACGCAACAATAAGCTGCCTCATTCACTCCCTATCTTTTGTACCCATATGAGCACTCTCAAGTGTAAAAAGCCATCATCATCACTCCTCCTGCTAACACATGTACTGTGATTCCAAAGGATTTAAAATAGAGGGAAAAGCAAACACACCCACCCTCATTACTTTGTAGTTTAATCTTACACTATGATTACTGCCATCATCACAACTTTGTAAATTCTGATTTTCAAACAGCTTAGAATTTGGGAAAGTGACCGTTGTGGATTCAAAATTATACATGTGCTTTAAATCTTACACATTTATAGAACAGGTTGTGTTCTCGTAATATAGAAAAAGTTATGAGAATTATATAAAGATGATGAACATATACATTTAACTCGCCTTCTTGACAGATCATACTAAAACAATATAAAGAAATTTATCATAATAATATTAAGTTCCAATATAAGTGGAGAGTAGAAAACAAGAGCAAAATTATGTAACTCATCTACTACATCAAAGAATATGTGAGTTGGGTCACTGTATATTACATATTTTGCATGCTTCACAATTCTAGGGCACTATTTATATGTGGTGCCATTAACAAATGGTTCACCCACAGAAGTGCAACACACATCTCTATAAACTCAGCCCCTCTAGATCGATTCTAAACTGTCCATGAGAAATGCTGAGAATTAACACAATTTCAGCACAGAATCCTAAAAGAATAGAATTGGTTCTACCAGGCAATTCTGGAAATAATAACAAAGATGGGGCTCAAAATAGAAAAATGGTTAAAAATAAATTTAATGAGTCATCTCTTCTCTACTAGAAAATCGACAATTTATCCTATGGGAAAGTTTGAATTGAGGGCCAGTGGACTGGATGACAACAGAATATTGTTAAGAAAGCTTAAGGGATTATGTGAAGGTGTACAGACTGGATATTGAATGACTTGCCTTCTCCAGTTCAACTCTCAGAATTCTGGAAGTCACATATATTTCCTCCATGCAAAGAATTGGAAGAAAATTTCTGGGAAATCTCTCTCAAAAGAAAAAAATAAATAGGTCAAATTCAGGAGCACGCAAGAACCAAAAGATTACCCAGGCATATAACACTACCAGGAGGCATAGAGTGACTATCAGCATTTTATTTCTTCATTATTAAATGTCAGCAAGAGTAAAAATCCCCAGATGTCTGAGTAAAGAATCTAAGATGAAAAACATGAGGCAAAAATCAACAAATGAACACAAGTTAAAGTAAGTGGAGACAATGTTCTGGAAAACAATAAGTCTTTAGAATGTTCTGTCTGATTAAAAAAAAATGTCTTTGTTTGCCTAGGAATCTTTGGTCATACCGGAGAGTGAAAAAAATGTGATTTATAGTAGAGATGTGGGTCATATACTATCAACTGACTTTCCAAAGTGGCTGGAGATGAAAATCAGTCAAGTAGGCAACTGATTTGTCTATGTGAGCAATCTTCCAGGTTGGCAATATTTTATGTGCTGTCACACACTGTTGCCAATATGAATTAATATTACTCATAAGTTCACTGCAAAAGGATAATTGGAAGTTCCTTGTTTGAAGTTTCCCTAAACTCTAACCCTGCATCTATTACCTTGACTGACTTTCATCTGTATCATTTCACTGTACTAAACCACAACTGTGAGTATAAGGGCACTCAGTTAGTTCTGTGACTCCTAGCACAATATTAAACCTGAGACTGGGCTTGTGGACTCCAACTTTGAAGTTGGAGTCTGAAATGAGTGATATCTTGTGTAAAAGTTTTTAACCTAACACAGGAAGAATGCATTTTTTTAAAAATCTGTTATTAGTCCCTCAGAGAGATAAAAGATGTTCTATCCAAAGAGGAAAAAGGGATTATAAAAAGATGTAGTCAGAGAACAAAAGCTATGATCTTTGAAATTAAAGTTAATTACATCAAAATTGAAAATTCCAATAGAGGAAAATCTCAATAAAAGCAATGTAAAAATTTTCCAGAAAATAAAAAAAACAAAGACTCAAAAAATAAGAGAGAAAAAATAATAAGTAAGGGATATAACATGCAAATAAATAGTACTAGGAGAATAAATGAGAAAATGAAGGAAAAGTAATTATTGTTAGTGATTAAAGAAAATTTCCCAGGACTAGAAGACATTTTCAGACTGAAAGGGTCAAGTAAGTCCAGGAAAAGGGTTATTAACAGTGACATTCTTGTAAAATTTCATAACTTTGAGGAAAAACAAAGACTACTTATTTTCAGAGAAGAAATAGTTTTCATTTAAGGAATTTAAAAATCGGTAGTTTAAAAGTCAATGTCTTTGAATTACTGATGGCAAGGTGCTTTCCCTGACCATCAAGGCCACTGAAGTATCGACACATAATGACAGAAATTGATTAAAACATTATTAACTATAACAAATCATTAGTTCGTAATGTAGTCAAATTAAAAAATAGAATTCATTTGACAATAAGAGGTTTCCGAGACTCCACTCATTTCTCTAAAAACCAGCGAGTAAATGAAAATATTACCCTATTCTTATACTCCAAAGCCCCCTGAAAGTGGAGAAATCCTTTGATCAGAAGATTTCCAAATATGGATAAAATTACAAAAATCATCATCCTACAACACGGGATTACTGACTTAGCCATCATTAATGGAAATCGCACCATTAGGTGAAAAAACTGATGGAAAATTTTACAAAGAAATCTGAAGACGTCTGAAGACTTGAACTCTACATGACAATAACTAAAAGTAAGAGACTTTTATCACATTTGGAACATATTAGGGAAATAATTGAACCAGAATTTCATTAAGTTTTTGAATCTACCATCTAGTCTATAAAAATTACATATAATAGAGAAACAAGTTAAACCTACTATGAGGAGACAATTAGTCAAATCCAGAATATAGTGCATTCTTGTCTCTTCAATAAGTCAATGGCAAGGGGTTTGGGGGAGAAGGACAGAGATATGAGGGAAAAGGAGACTTTGGGGCTTAAAAGATATATTAGAAACATAACCACTAAATGTAAGGAGTAGAAATTTTGATTTTTGGTTCAAACAAAGCATCAATAAAAGATATTTATAGATAATCAGAAAAAAATAATGGGCTTGTTTTTGGAGTGATATAAAAAAAAGTGCTGTTCATTTTATTAGGTTTAATAATGGCATTGTGCTTACATAAGAAAATTCTCTTTATTTTATTTTGAATTTTCATTCTTAATTCTGGGATTCGTTATAAAATGCTACAATGAAACAACAGGTAGGTAGAGGGATTAAGGATCAGACAAATGTAGCTATTTGTTGAAGTTGGTAGTTTTGGGATGAGCACATAAAGTTTCTCTGAAGTCTACTTTTTTATATGTTCATAGATTTTCATCACAGAATGTTATCTAAAATTATGAAAGAAATTATTTCCAAATGAGAATTCTAATTGGTGGCCATTTTTTAAATTAAGTGTAACAGAAAATAAATTTTCAGATATGTGACATACCAAATAATTCATCTTTCATATAGCTTATTACATTTCTCAGGAAACTACTGGAAATACACTCAGTCAAAATGAAGGAATAAATCAACAAAGACAAAGGTCTTAGATCAGGAAGCAGGACACGAAGGAGGCAAAGGTGAGAATTAGAGAGAGAACGTAACATCTCCGGATGACACTAGAAACAGAGAGAAATTAATGCAGATGAGGATATGCCAGTGAACTCTAAACATTTCTTCCAGAAGACAAATTAAAAGAACACCGAATGTGAAAAACATATCCAGCACAGATTTACGGACAAGCGTGGGAGAGTTTGTAATGGGAATAGTGCTAAATCCAGAGAAAATTAAGCAAAGAGATTTTTAAAAAGTAACCTAAAACTAAATTTTTAAATACAAATGTTATTATCAAAGTATATTACATGATTTAACTATGGATAGTTTGAACATAGCCATGATCATATAATTAGCAAATATTGAAATATCCGAAGTTACAATAAAACTGTATTGGGAGAATGGGAAGTAGGTAAGAATGTTGTGTTTATTGTGGAACTACTGAATATATATGAAAGAAAACTAAATTCTCATCATTCAGAGTGCAAAGTCAATTTTTAAAGGCAAAAAAAAAAAACCCAAGAAGTAGTAATTCATGTTAGAAAGAATTATGGAAGGAAATACAAAAAGTGGTTTCCTCTAAGAAGATGGGAAAGGGAGAGGGGTACATAGACACGCTGGTTTAACTAACAAACAGTTCAAAAATATTTGACTCTTAAATATATGGCTATATGCTACTTCGACAGAAAATTAAAACCTCATTTGAAAGAGTAACATAAGTCTCTTAGAGATATGGAAAAAAATATCAAAAGAATCAACTAAAAGAGCTGAAAACAATTATTTAGGGGAAAAAACAGCGTGCAATTGCAGCTTTAATAAAAAAATAAAAATACTAACGAGTCTGTCTGGAGACACCTTGGTTTGATCAAGTGAAAATGTATTTGATAAGAAGAGAGTTTTATCCTATTTCAACATAAAAGCACAAGCTAATTATTCCTAGAACCAAAGTAATGTTTTCCCCTTCAGGGAGAACCTTGTTATTTCAATTAGACATATATGCACTAACAGGCCCATAAATATTTCTAATTAGCCTGTTTGCTTCCATTTTATGAGACTACTTTCAAATTAACACCCACATTCTATAGAAATGGAAGGAGAATCTTGGAAGATTGCAATTTCCCTCTCAGGGAAGGAAGAAGGACAACAGATCACATGTCCAATAAGACTGCTTATTAGATTCAAGCCATTTATAGCACGTGTTATTTGGAGCAACATACTTGTCCAACTTGGATAAAAGGCTAAAAGTGAGTAGCAGTTTCAACCAATTATTTTCAGGTCTTCAAGCAAACATGATAGAAGGGTATAGGCAAAACAATGGAGAGAAATAGCATGGTTTTCACAGCCCTGCTTCCTCAGAATTGGATCTTATCTGGCCTTCCTTTTGAAGAAAAAACATAGGGAACTCTGCCATGACTCAGGAATGGTTCAGGAAATCAAAGATTCAAAATGCATCAGAGCCTCAGAAGTCCAGACAAAGACAGCATTAGCCATGTTAAACCACATAAAAAATATGCTTCCTCTAGAGATGTTAGAACCTAAAAATTACTCGAGAAGTTTCTGTCATCATCATTAACACCATCATCACAGTTTTGGAACACTGCTAAGTGGATATAGCTGAAAGAATAGATAGATGGATAGATAGATGATAGATAGATGATAGATAGATAGACAGATGATAGATAAAGTTTGACACTACAGGAGGTGATTGAGGGTAAAAAATTTGAGGCATGTGCTAAAGGAAAGATAATAGCTTTGATATGACATGTGATTCTCTGAAAAATGACAATAACAATCTACTGAGTGCTAGGCATGTGCCAGGCATTGTGCGCAACAGTTTGCACACATCATTTTTAACAATTATAAGGATTCTGAAGAGGTGGTAGCAGTAGCCCCAATGAGGCTCTGAGGCTCAGACAGAAACAGTCATTTATCTGAGACCCCTGGTATAATAAGTGGGGAAGTAGCCTGTGCTCCAGGTGTCTAATCCGAAATGATCGCCATCTTGCCTTTTACCTCTTTGCCACTTGGGTAACATGGCAATTTTTGCCATGTACTTTTACTTTTTTCATTGTATTTTATCTGATAACACTTTAATATAAGAAGGACCTATTACTCCGAGTTTTCAATGAAAGAAATCTTGACTTGGAGAGACTGGGAAATTAACACAGCTGATAAAGAGCAGAACTAGGGCTTCACCCAGTAGAGTTCTTATCTATTACTCTTTTCAGACAAGCCCATCACACAGTCTATAAGATTAGACTCAATGCTTATTACTATATGGAAGCTCTAAAATAAATCCCCTTGGGGGTTGAAAATTAATTCACTATATAACTCAAACAGAGAAACTTTTGAGGATGAAGGGGGCAGGTGGGTAGAATTAGTTATAATGCTGAGCAAAAAGTATAAAGCAGCCTATCACAGGTTTCAAGGACCTATGGCCACTCTACCTAGAGAAAGAACTCTAGCTCTTTCTTCCAAGGAATCGTTCTTACTTGACAGAGTAGGAAAAACAATTTACAGTTGCCATAATTAAACTGTTATATCTGACATTAGGTGGGAAGAACTTTTTGAAGAAGAAACACATGTCTTATGCCTTATTTGCTTTTAACATTTAGTGGTTCATCATTGTATAGACTAATGATCAGCAAATAATAGCTTATGGGCCACATTTGGCTCACTTGACACCTGTTTCTATGGGTAGGGTTTTATGAGGGTAGCCATGCTTGCTCGCTTAAGTCACCTGGGGCTGGCTGTCCTCAAAATGGTTAAACCAAGCTCACGGAGTTCGGGTGCACTTATTTTTAGGAATCACCAAAGCTGCACAACTAGCAGATTGCAAAGGACCATGGAATGTACAGCCTCAGACTGGAAATCAATGGCAGTTCCAAGTGCACTCATGGAGAGTTACGGGAACTGGCCACACAAGATGGAGATGAAGAAGAGAGAAAGGTCAAGAATCACAAGTTAAATCCCCAACCCTTGGCTCTATGACACCTCTGACCCAAATGAAATAAGAACTGGGAGTAGGCATGGTCCTCTTCTTCTGACACACTCCACCCTTTTTTCTAGAAGTCTGCAGAGGTCAGAGACCTAAGCTCTTGCAAAAAGCATATAACCCACTCCCCTTGTGGCAAGGGGATGAAAAGGTATTTTGAGCAGGAGCTCCCCTCTTCCTCTCTGGCTGAAGAGTTTCTTAATTCATTCCTCCTTGTGGTCCTCAATATTTATTAGCTGGACGGGAAGAAGAAACTAGGTCATATTAACATTTATGTATTATCTTTGGTGCAATAGCAGTGGAACTGAGTAGTTTCAACAAAAACCATATGGCTCCCAAAGCCTAAAATATTTACTGTCTAAATCTACAAAAAATGTTCATCTCCCCTGTTTCAGAGGACAAAGTGCCAACTCCTCAGCAAACATATCAGGCACTCCATGACAGAGTCCTGCTTCTGTATTAGCCTCATTTTTCCACATTCTACTTTGGGCTTGCTTTATCTTGTTTTCTTTTTTGAGTAAGAAAAATATAAAGAAAGATGTTGAATAGCAGTATACATCCCTCCTGCATACATGGGAGAAAACCGGATACAGTGAGTGACTTACCGTGAAACTTTAGTTTCTAGAGTCAATACCTTCATATCAAGTAAAAGTGTTAGCAAACCAATAGCGCCATTTCTTTAAGGAGCATTAACCCAAAGTCACAAACCAAAATTTCTTTAAATAACATAATGAAACATTGACTCCTTGAGTGTTGTGCTCAAGAGAGTTTTATTGGGGTTCAGCTGAGGAAGTGGGTGGTGATTCATCAGCAGGTTGTGGGACAAGATTCCAAGTCCAGTGTTCAGGCACCAGTCTTCCTCATGCTCTCACATGTTCAAAATGGTGGTGCAAGGTCACTTTAAGTCAGTTTTAGATATTCTGTAACTGTTCAGGCTGAGGGTGAGTCAGAACCACTTAGCCTGGGCAAAGATTGCATTATCTTCCCAAGTCGTATATCTATTCTATTATCTAGAACTACTAGGTTTAATTGACAAGGTCTCAGGAGCTCCATCAGGTTTTGAGGGTGGCCATGAGGAATGTTTTCCATTATACTATTAGATTAACAAAAGGAGTGTGTAGAGGGGGTAAGGAAAGTCAATCACAGAAATAGGAAGGGACAGTAAACAAAGATAGGGCCTTCATGTAGATTAAGGTTTCTGCTTTCTCTTCTGAATTAAAGAGATTAGGTCTACCTAGCTTGGTGAGGGAGATACCCTAACAAAGAGATCTTCGGTTTACACATATAACGCTTCACACTGAAGGAACACTGTCTTAATTCCCAGCACCTGTCAACTCATCTAACAGCTATTAGCCTATGCTTCTCCCCGTGTTTGAAGTATCCAAATTCCCACCTATTCCTTCTGACAAATACTCTTCAGGGTTGTTGCAAGGATTAAGCACCTAGAAGAATGTCTGACACATAAGAAGCATTCAATGTACTATTATTACTGATGCTATTATTGTCTTATGCTTATTTTTGCAAATATTATTAAACTAGCCATCAAGCTCCTCCCATTTCTCAGTCTGCCATCCATAAAAAAAAAAAAAATTCTATTACTGTGTCATACAGAGAGACGGGCACAAAAAATGTGTTAGTAAACTCTGAAGTGTTGACGACCCAGAAGATTTTAATAAAATATTTAGTTGTCCAGGATCTTCCTTCATTGTTTGTTAACCCAACCCAAACTCCATAAATAAAGAAGTTAAAACCAGGGTCTGAAGAGTTATTTGGGATTATTTTTGACATTGGTATAGACAATCTAGAATAGCCTAAGAATAACACAAAAGCTGATCCTTGAGTTACTAAACTGTTTCACGAACTATTGCAGCATCTTCATTATTTATCAAATCCCTAGATTTATGAATGACTTTTTACCATCTAATTTTACACTAACTCCAACTTTCCCTTCTGTATTTGTACCTTTAGATAGAATATTAGTCATGGAGTTTACTAATAGCAGGGATATAAACACACCACGCACAACTGGATCTTTAATTTTAGGCTGCCATTCCTTTCATTGAGCTCTTTTCAGGGTTTCCTGCAGTGTGAATAATAACAGAGTGTCTGGCCTGCTTTTTCTTACAGATGCATGAACTGGCACTGAATACATTCATCAGAAGGGAATGGTTCTCTCAAAAGGGCTCAGTGAAAAAGGGGCTGTGAAAATCTTGCACAGGAATCATATCACATGAATGTTTAAGCCAAACTGGTCTTGAGCACCAAACACCTAATACTTAATTTTGTAGTTGACTCTGAAATATAACAATATAGAGAGATATATTAAACACCAGCTGCAAATTGAGATATGTTAGTCAATGACAGGAAAATTACCAGTAGCTGGAGGTGCAGAAATCTGTTTTGCAAAACAATTTTTGGTCTACGGCTCATCTGCACCTGATAGAATCAACATGGCGCCTGTTATGCTCATGAGCTGCCAGCATTTGACCTTAATATCTGATTACAGGCCTATTTCCATCTCATTAATAAATTAGCATACTAGGACTTGGAGACCATGATACTCCAAGGAAAACCGTATAATGAATTAAATGCACAATACCCTTTAAGAAGAAAAGACCTCCCCTTCTCTAAGGAAATGCCACTCTGGCCTCAGAAATATAATATTAATCAATCTGATGCAACCACTCCTCAGAAATTCCATAAAATACCAGGCTTTAGACTTCTGGACACATCTCTACTTTGGAGCATGCCCACACACACTTCTCACATGTGTGCTTTTGTCTTTCTAATAAATCTTTTCTTATGTTCTTTCTCCTGCCTCACCCTTGAATTCCTTCTCATCGCAAAGTCAAGAACTTGGTTCCCAGGTAGCAGTCTCCCATTCCCACCAGGACCTGCCTGGTCAGATCTGGCAATAAAATGGTATGCTGAACCCAATTATCCAATTGCAAATCCAATCCTGATCAATTTGTGTTTTAAGTTATTATGGAAGGACTTAGTTATTTCCAGAATTCTGGAATGTTGAAAGAAATATTTTAAAATTCAATATTTTAAAACTCAGCATGATAAAAATGAAATTCAAGTGTCAGAAATAAGGAGGAAATGCTAAGTCAAAGCACAAATGGGAAATGAAAGCATAGATGACTCCCAGGAGCATCAAAGGGATATAACAGTCCAGGTTGGGGTTTTAATATCCCTACAGGAAGAATAGTCTCACTTGCAAATTCTATAAGCCCTGGGACCTGCAACTGAGGTACCAAGAGTAATCACAGTCTCTGAAGCAGGGTCTAGAAAAAACTCCCCCTGCCAGTAGGCAGGGACACTTGCTACAGCTTGAAGCTAAGAGCATAAAGAAATAATTGAAGGAAATTTTCTAATAATTATCTGTACCATGTATTTGTGTGAGTTTTAAGTATGTACCAACTTCATGATACAACTATTTCAAGTTCAGAATTTAACAGAAAAATTAATCAGATTCCTGTGAAGTCCATAAGATCTTGCAGAGGGCAAATGTAAAATTGCTCTTTAGGGATCCTTCCAGAGAACGTGGACTTCTGAAACAAGCTGTCTTCACTGAAAATGTGCTCAAAATCAAATGGTCCGATCATGAAGAGACTCAGCCAGCTTAATAACCAAAAAACTACAAATAATAGGACACACTGATAGAGATTTTAAAGAAGCATGATTAAAATATTCAAAGATACAAAATCGGGAAAAAATAAAAACAATAGAACACTATGATAAAGTCTTTGAAAGTATATTTAAAATATTCAAAGATGTAAAATCAGGAATGCAAATCATAAAAGAGATTTAAAAGGACAGTGATTTGATTAAAACAAAACTTAAAATATAAATTATAGAAATGAAAAAATAAAATAAGACCTCATTGGATAGACAGCAAATTAGAAACAGCAGAAGAGAGAATGTTTAGAAAAGAAACCTAATAAAACTACCCAGAATGCAGCACAGATTGTTAAAAAGGAAAGATATGTCAAGAGACATAAATGCAGAAATGATACTAATAAATATCTAGTTGGAGAAAGGAACAGAATGGTGAAAGACTATATTTAAGGAGACAGTGACTGATAATTTTCCAACACTGAAGACTGGTCTGAATCCTCAGATTGAATTAACACCTCAAATAAGGAGCAGAATAAATAAGACAAAGAGACACCTAGAAACAAGGCAGCAAATCAAAAACCATCAGAGATAATTTTAAAACCTAGATGGAATGGATGATTTCCTGAAAGAATATGAATGATCAAATATCACTTCTAATGAACTGGAAAATCCAAATATGTGAATTACCATGAAAACAAAATTACTAAGAATTGCTCTCCATAAAGCAGCCTTTTTCACCGGGACTTCTATCAAATTTCCAAACAATAGTTTCCATCCTTTTTTAATTTTCCTATAGGATAAAAAGCAAAGTCTTCAAAATTGCTTTTATGAATCTAATTTAACTGTCATATAACGAAGATATCACAAACAATGAGCACATAGACCCATACATCTGAATATTGATGCAAAAACACCTAAGAGAAGATTAGAGCATGGAACATCACTTTAAAAAGATTAATTCACCATGGTGAGGGGATGTTCATATTAGAAATATGAGAGTTTCATTATTAGGAAGCCTATTACTAAAAATTTACGTCAACAGAGTTAGAGAGATGAATCATACAATTACCTCCATAAATGCTGAAAAAGATGCACACTCCCAGTACAAATCAAGGATTGTACAGTCACCACTATTAAGTTGATTCTTTGGCTCATTTGAAAAGTAAATATACAAAACTAACAGGACACTTTTATGAAAAATACAGGAGACCACCCTCATTGGATGATGTTATACCTGAATTTGTGCATATTCTTTTTTTAAAGTTTCAGGAAAGGTGCAGGTGGAAATGAAGGTTGAGTAGGCAAGCAGGCAGGAAGAGAGAGGAGGAAGAAGCATTTTAGTTTATTTTTATTTCAGTTGTACATATTGGTTGTTTACCCAGTGCCAGGACATGAATTTGGGTCCTTGGAATGTACGTGGACTGCACTCGGTCAGAGGCAGCAGACTTAACCACTATCCCACCAGGGTGCATACTCTTTTGGAAGTAGTGCCACATATTTAGAGGTGAATAGGACAGAATAGAGAGGGCACACATAGATTAGAATAGTAATGCATTGTTTAATAAATATGATCTATATCACTGGAGTGAAAATCAATTATTCTGTTATGTTTTGACAAATGGGCAGTCAGCTAAAAAAAATTTGGATTCTCTACCACAATTTTGCCAAAATAAAATTTTAATGGCTTAAAGATTTAAATCTAAGAAATAAAACTACACATAAAATGAGTGACAAAGGTCTTTTCTGACTATGATACAAAACCCAGAAGCCGTAAAAGAAAGAATAAGTTTGAATTCATAAAAATACACATACTCTTTCTAAAACTTAAGTACTACAGTCAAACATTTTTAAATGTAAAACTGGGGGCATGGAGGCCAAGGTTTCTAAATTTCTAAAGAATCCAATGCAAAAGACTAATTTCCTTGCTACATAAATATCTTAAACTGTTAGCAGAGATGCAGAGAAAAGAGAAAAAAAATGTTCTGATCATATGGAGAGATGCTAAATATCAGTCACATTAACAGAAATGCAAATTTAAATTATGATATGCTATTTTTCATCTATTGTTAGCAATTAAAATGTTCCATAATATGTGGTACAAGTATAATCTGATATACCTCTGGGGAGAAAATTGGCAGTTTTTATCAGAAATCTGATTTCAAACATATATTGGCTTATATTTTATTAATTTTATTTTATAAGTTAATATGTATTGAGTGCTTACCTGCTACAATTAACATATATGTTTTTGATATCTCCATTTTGCAAAGAAGGATGTGAAAATTTTCTCTAAAATGTTAACTATGTAAAACAGCTCCAGCACCAAACGTTTATCACAGAAACATAAAGAACACACTTTAAGAAATAACACACACAAAGGCAAATGCTGCAGGATTTCACTAATATGTGGAATCTGAAACAAACTCATAGGAGCAGGGAACAGAATGATGGT
Organism: Solenodon paradoxus; assembly: GCA_004363575.1. Taxonomy (NCBI): domain Eukaryota; kingdom Metazoa; phylum Chordata; class Mammalia; order Eulipotyphla; family Solenodontidae; genus Solenodon; species Solenodon paradoxus. The sequence goes on along the minus strand of RJWH01000149.1, from coordinate 835,189 downwards.
TGCCAGGAGCTGAGTTTTCAAGGACAGAGGTTTTGTTTAATGGGTGTGAAGTTGCAAGATGAAACGTGTTCTAAAGATATATATATGATTAAAATAATACTTTACTACATAATCAGATTTTCTGAGGTATGTCTTAAGTGTTCTCACCTCAAAAAAATAAAAGGCAGCTATTTGAGAGAATGACTATGTTAATTACTTGATTTGATTATTAGGTTACTTTGTATATATAGATCAAATCATCAAGTTGTACACTTTAAATACATTAAAATGTTAATTGTCAATTGTACCTCTGTAAGATAGGGGTGGGGGAGTAAGAAATAACAGGGGAAGCCTCTACAATGGAAAGGGATAGAAATGCTGATATAAAACAAAGCAAATAACTTGAGGAGGGAGAAACACAATAGATGTGGTTAAGAATAGAGAGCACCTATTGACTGCTTATTAGGGGCCAGTTTCCACATTAAGTGCTTATATGTATGACCACATCATCCTCTTAAAAACTGTGAGGTAGATACTATCATTATAAATCTTTGACAAATCAGCATGCAGAACCTTTGAGAACAGAAAAATGGTTTTAAGTTTCCATGGTTAATAGGTGGTAGAGAGAGGATTCGCATTCAAGTGAATAGATTCCAAATCTCTGAGCACCTAATGATGATGGAATACTATCTCAGACAGTAATAAATACTCTGGTGTTACCAGACTCAGTCAAGGGATATTTTAAGTTCCAGGTTTAGGTAGGCAGAAAGATGTATCAGAATATACAATATGCTTGCCTTATCCCATTTTAAAGTTGGGCTAAAATGCATTCATTGGAGTAGTCACATTAAAGGCGTACATGAACTGATTTCCCAAAGCAACTCAGCTTTTTGAAGGGGTCATGCATTTAGGTATGGTTTCTTGGATCTTAGTGGTATAGTCACTAGGTGGGGTATTATTTGCTTTTTTACAGATAAAAATATAGAGATTAAGAAAATGTGTGTAATCATTGAAATTTAGAAGTCAGCCAGTGTTTAAACTCAGGTCTTTTATAAGATGCATTCTAGAATGTTAGCAGGGGCCCAGCCAGAAGGCCCTCTGAGGGCTAACCCTTGCCTTGCTTTATATAAGAACGTAACAGACATTTGTCATTTATCGCTTTAAAAATGTGGTGGGTTTTTTCCATGTTTTTTAACTGATGTTAATTTTTTGATCAAAGTAACATGAAGTCAAATAAAAACCAAAAGAAGTTAAATTCTATGTCAGAACATTACACAAGCAAGTCAGATAATCTAACTCAAAGCCCAGTATTATTCTGCTGAGACCACACAACCTCCTGTTATAGAAATGTCCTATTGTTCTGATATAAAAAAACAAAGGTAGACATTCTCATCTGTTTAATTATCCCAGTTCTATCTTGTGTTTCATTTTTCCACCTAAGTTCTTTATAAATAAATATTTTTTGAGAATTCGAATCCCTGAAGTTACATAAATCTTACCAGTGCATGGACAATCATCTTGCTGATGAGTAGCTATGATTTGCTATACCCTCCCCTTTTTTTTTAATAATGTAGTTCTTGATCTTTCACAAAAGCCACAGCTTGAATTGCTTTTATAAAAATATCACTGGATTATACCCTCTAGGCAGGAAAATTGGTTTAGTAACTCATGATTGCAGTCTTTCTTTTCAGTGTCCATTAATTCTATAATTTCATCAATTTTTTTCTTCTTCTCCCTGCATTCAGGAGCGATAAGGAAGGAAAAAGGGAGAGAGAGGAACCCACAAACCACACCATAATTTTCTGAGTAAATTGAACAAAAGTAATGTCACAAAACTGGGTTACATTCTCTTTAAAGAGACTATCCAGAGCAATAACACAAGCTATGAAGAAGCAAAAGGCTCCTCTCTGGTGGTCAAAAGGGAAAGCAGGTATTGAAGCTGACGGAATTTTACCTCTGAAACGGTGCACAGCTACAAAGTGCCAAAGAGTATAGGAACAAAGTCAGTGCCAGCTCCTGCAGTGAAGACAATGAAAGGCCAGACTTCATTTCTGTGTAGTCAACTTTATCGTTAGAGTCTCTCTGTCTCTCTCCCTCCACCCCATACCCACTTTCTTTCTTACTCTTTCTCTCATATACACACAGAGAAATCACCAACATCCAGAGTTATTTGGTTCCTATTTTGCTGATGGGTTCACAACATTTTACATTTTGTCAATAGTAATTTAGAATATCCTTTCTATATTTCTATATGAATAACTGAAAAAGTTACTTAGAAGGTAACAATACAAACTGTATTTGCGTGTGTGTGTGTGTGTGTGTGTGTGTGTGTGTGTGTGTGCGCCTTAGCTTTCTCTCAACTCTTAAATGAATTTGCTTTGGTCAAGAATCAAAATGACAGTTGAACTACCTTACCAGAAAGAGTAATCAATACAATGAACTTTGATTATCAGCAGCTTCTATCTTACTTCTCTACTTTAGGAAGGGGGACCATGAGTGGTGGTGAAGGGAGATGGAGTACAGGTGTGGCCCTCTCTTAATCAATAGCTGTGTGCTGCAGACCTAAGTCACTCAAGGAGTGAGCATAATGCTTTCCAAACCCAAAGAAGTCACCCATAGGCCCAGCAATGTGAAGCATGAATTTACTTAAGAATGTGATAAGCCCTCCATAGGGAAAGACTCCACCAAAATGGCAGGCACACCGCGGTGATTATATAAAAGGAGACTACATCACTGCTGATTAATCCTTGATTCAAAACCTTAGATTAGAACCAAGAGTTTAGTCTTCTAGGAAATATCACGTGAGCTGACTACAGAAACGAGATGCCCCCTGGTGGTCTGTCGAGAGCAGAGACATGTTCTGTCCTATGACAGGAGGCATGGGGTTTTGAGAGAAATCACTGGTGCCTGACCTTGGGAGGGGCTTGTAAGGATGGAGGGTTAGGTTTAAGGTCACACCCTACTTCCCTACAACAACTAAATGTGGGTACTTGTAGGGAAAATGACACAACAAAAATATTGTTTTGTTTTATTTTTCTCAGTTTACAGCCTGGTAGGTATAGTGCTTTTGAATGAGACTTCACAAAAACAAGAATAAACAAAAACAAGCCTGTTTTTCTCCTTCTTTCTCTCTTGAAACTTACTTATAATCAGTCCTACCACTGGTTCAAAACTAACCCCAGAATAAAATCTAAAATCAGAAGCCAAGTTGTTAATGCGAGATGCAGTCTGGCACCACATATCAATGATAACAAAGCCACAGTCCTGAGACCTGCCCGCCCCAAAACCCCTTTCCTGACCCTACTCAGGACAACTACTTTTCTTTCCCCTTTAAAAAGCTCTCCTCTCCCCTCCCCACCCAACCCTGCCCACAGGGAGATAAGGAGGTTGTTTGGAGAAGGGGGTCGGTAGATAATCCTCAGATTATCAAAAATTGAATAGAAAAACTTTTCTTCTCAATATCAAATCTCATTTTCCATGTTTGGCTAATTGGAGACTAACAAAAAAGTCCTCAGTGTTACCACTGTTACACTTCTATAAGGTTGCTTGAATAGACAATATCCACAATCAATCCCTTCCACACTGTACTCATCCCAGGTCTAAATTTGATGTCTATCAGCTATGAGTAAAATCCCTTCACAGATGAACTACTCTAGAAGTAAACACAGAAACACATAGTTAACTAGACAAAATTCTATATGGCTCAATATTTAAAAATTAAGATATCACCCTACTTTATAGATTAGCAATCTTGGCATTTTCAAGCATATTCTTAACAGCTAATAGCTAATATAATTGAAGTAAATATTTTTATGGACTATAATAGAAAAACTATCTCAAACACCAAGTTAACCATTTTCTCCTTGGTAGAGTCTGATTTATTCTGTTTCAAATATAAATCCCAAGTTTTGTTTTTCAGTACCTACTAAGCAACAAAAATTACGTCTTGTCTTATTTGAATAAGGTCGTCAACTCTCTCTGGAAGTTCTGAAAAAGTTTACTGAAACAAGGAACTAGAGAAACCTCATTTTTGCTGGCTATGAATCACAAAGTCCTGAGGTCCCCTCTGTCTAGACCTGCCCAGTAAGACCTTGGCTGGAGGGGTTTCTGTTAATCTGCTGAGACCTAGGCAGAAGTTATAAAAGTCAAACAAGATAGCTTAAGACGTTTAGGGTGTGATGTAAGCCAATTACAATTAGGGTGTGACCTCTACTTATGTAAGCCATATTGTAATCATTTGTTAAACTTATGAAGTTATAAATACCCTGCATTATTCAGGTTTGGGATCATATGATTTAAGCGTTGTAATCCTTATATCTCTGACTAAATCACCTCCTAAATTCTTAAACTTCTGGCATGTCTCTTTGGTCTCATTGGTTACTTTGTAACATTAAAAATTTCTCTATTTCTAACTTTCTTCCCAGAGTGTTCCCTAGAAAGAATTGAACACTTTACCTTGCGTGTATTTTGGTGTTATTTCTAAGTTTGAAAAATGGGGCATTATCTTAACCATGCCAAAAATAGACAAATGCTAAAAAAAAAACCAGAGATGTCTGTCCTTGGCCTCTTTGGGATTCCATTATCAGGACTCTTGTAGAATCAAATAACCCATCTTGAAGTAAAAAATGAGACTTAGAGTTAGCTGTTGGCACACATCCCTTCCTCATTTTATTATCTATCTACTGATTGTCTCTAAATTAAATTTGTTGATAATGTTTATCAGTTCATGATTATTTGCATTTTACTTGGAGATGGAGGAATGCTGCCTTGCCCAAATAACCACCTAAAGAATATTCGAACATGTTCTAAAGTATGAACAATGAAAAGCTCTTAAGTAAAAAAATTCTATGTGTGCAAGTAGTAAAGTTTATTGGCAAAGTAAAAGTAAAGGTGGAAAGATAGGTAAAGTGAGAGCACACCCTCAAAGGGCAGAAGATGGGTGGTTCCCAAAGGAGGCAACAGAGAAATTTAGGGACCTGAGTTTTTAAAGAGTCTTTGAGTTCCAAACCTCCGGCCCCACCAAGGGGCATTCTTAAGGGCAGGAGTTTGCCTGGAGGAAGGTGTCCTTATGCAGTTCTCACAGTTCTCAGTGATTGCCCACAAGTGGAGTAGATACCCACATGCTAATTTTTTGACAGTAAGTGTATAATGAGCATGTTTCACTCAAAGGTGCTAGGTGCAGTTGTTGCACATTGTGAGATATCTAGAGGTAAAAATTACTGTTTCTGCACTTGTGTTAGACACCAGTTGGAACCAGTCCATAATCTTGAGGTTCACTGGTTTTATTTTAAGGCTTTTGATTGGCCTATCAGTAGCCCTTTAAGTTGATTGGTGAACCTCAGTTTTGTGCAGATTTATGATTTCCTGGCATTGTTCTCACTTACCCCAGTGCCCTACTCATGTCTGATTTACTGCTTAACACATTTTAAGTTTTTCCCTGAAAAACAGTTTGTTACAGATCACAGATTTTTCATCATAATAATAAATATTTTATCCACAGTGTTTAATTTTCTCCCTTTTTCTTAGTTAAAAGACAATGCATTATCACGTTATTCTTCATGCTTGACATGGCAAGCAAAGTCTTTCAAATTTCACTTCAGCCACTCTTCCAGATTGATCTTCCAATACTTTTTCCCTCAGAATTCCCATACCTGACCACCCATCCTCAGCTATATTATCTGGGCAAACACTTCAAGCATTTAATGCCTTCATGATTTTGATTACATAAAACTTCTGCCTTAAAGGGCTTTTACTGTCCCTTTTCTATTTACTTTGAAAAAGTCCATTTTACTCTTTAAATTTGAAGTCTAATGCTGCCTTCTCTATAGGAGGTTTTGATTTCCTGCATTCTAACAGTCTATCACACAGTCAAGGTGAGGTACATGAGCCCATAGAGCATGGCCCCAACATCAGCCTTCACTGGTATAGAGAGGTCTTTAGGTATTTCTGAATCTATAAGTTTTTCATATCAATTTTAAACTGAATGGGGTTTCTTTAATTGTTATCTTTGTTGTGTTTTGACAGCATAGTTTGATAGAGTGTTCTGTTTGAAGCTTAAAAAGGAAAAATGTTTGCATACATCCCTGAAAAGAGATGATGGGGAAAGAAAATAATAATCATGAAGATGAATAAAACTGTAATGCAAGAAAAAAGCAAAACTTTGTCTATCAAAAATAAAACGCCAAAGATATAAATATACATATAAAATTAAAAACTGAAAATCTAAGAACCAAAGTGGAAGACAAAACAAGAAATAAAACAAGAGTTGGTTGACCTCAAGAAAGAAATAGGAGAGAGTAGTACCAAATCATAAAGCAATTTGAATTACATGATTCCTATATAACATTCAAAATAGATTTGAATAAAAATTTAATGAGTAAAATTGAAGAAAATTAAGGGAACAATCAAAAGAATTAAAACATCTTTAAAAGGAAGTAAAGGATCGAGAAAATTGAGAAAGAAAAATAGACAATGAAAAGTCAGCATAGGTGTAAGAGGAGTCCTTAACAAAGAACAATGCAGTGCAACAGATCTAACATTTTAAACTAAAAGAAAACTTTGCAAAAGGAAAAGAATCTACATATTAATCTAAAAATATCAATTCTAATAAAGTTGCTAAAATTCAGAAGTAAAAATGTTCAAAGGACTTTCAGAAATAATTTCACAAAGGCAAGAAATTTTATTGGCATCATATTTCTCAGAGTTATTATGCAAAATATGATAAAAAATGAAGTGGTATTTATAAGATGGTCTGAAAACAAAATACAAACCAATCGTTTTTTTCAACCATGCTACCTTATAAAAATCAAGATTACAGAATTAGAATTTAAACTTGCAATAACTCAAGGAATACAATATCCATGAGTCCTTCTCATACTTTTCATCTAACCAAGAAATAACTGAAGAAACCTAGTGCAAGATCTCCAAATTTCTAAAGAATAAAAATAATGACATAATACGTAACGAACTAATTACATTAAGTAATGAATAGAGAAAATTTACACCTAAATTACTTCTACAAATAAATTTAAACGATGAATATAAATCAATTATGTTAGTAAAAGGATCATAGAGATTTAATAAATCTAACAAATTAGATAATAATAAAAATAGAAACAAGGATGGCAGACTAGTATATATAAATTATATACACTTTGATAAAATAGATATTTGCATCATAAAATGAGTTTTCAAGTATTCCTTTCTCTTCTATTGTTTTAAAATAATTTGAGAAAATTTGTTTTAACTTTTCAAAAGACTGGTAGAATTCACCAGTGAAATCATCTAGTCCTGGGCTTGTGTTGGTGGGAAAAAAAATGCTTAAACATTTTTTTATAATTTTATTATTTGCATCTCTGGGATACCTACCCCTGTTGTCTTGTTGTCTTTGGAAACTTTGTGAACTGTGCTGGGCCAGAGGCAGCAGACCTCACCATTATTCCACCAGAGTGCTCAGGGAGATTTTTTATTACTGATTTAGTCTCTTGACTAGTATTTGTCTTTTAAGATTTTCTATTTCTTAATGACTCAATCACTACTGATTCTTTCTAGGAAGTTATCAGTTTCTTCCAGTTTGTCTAATTCGTTGGTATATACTTGTTTATGGTAATTTTTTATTATCCTTTGCACTATGGTATCAGTTATAATATCTCTTCTTTCATTTATTTTTTTTATTTCTTGAGTACTCTGTTTTTTTCTTGATTAGTCTAGCGAAGGGTTTGTCTATTTTGCTTATATTTCTAAGAAAATTTTAGCTCATAGTTTCACTGATTATTTTCCTTTATCTATGTCTCTATTTTATAGTTTCACTCTGATATTTGTGGTTTTTTTCCTTCTTCTAACTTTGGGTTTATTTTATTTTCTAGTCTTTTGAGGTATAAAGTTATTTATTTGAAACATTTCTTTTTATTTAATTTAGATTTTTATTGCTCTTAATGTCCCTTTTAGAACTGCTTTTGCTATTTCCCATGGTTTTGGTGTGCTGTGTTTTCTTTTTCATCTGTCTCAAGATATTTTATAGTTTCTCTTTTGACTTTTTTCTTTTATCCATTCATTGTTCAGGAGCATGTTGTTTTATCTGCATCTTTTTACATATCAATTAATAAAACATGGTTATTGAAATTCTTTAACTTTCATACTTGAGTTATGTGATTTACCCACCACTATTGCAAAATTGGTATGCCTTAATTTAACAATATATTTACCTTACTAGTGAGATGCATACTTTAATGTGTTTTGATTTTTACTAATCCGCTGCTTTGCATTTCAGCTTCATGAAGACTCTAAGCTTTCTATAAGATCAGTCTAGTAATGATTAATTTCTTCATCTTTTGCTGTCTGGAAAGCTTCTTCTACTTCAATTCTTAAAAAAAAATTTGTCAAGTAGTTTATTCTTGCTTGGTAGTGTTCTTTTTTTCTTTCAACACTTTAAATGTATCATGCCACTCTCTTATGGTGTATAAAATTTCTGCTAAAAACTCTACTGACAATTTCATGGTTGCTCCCTTATATGTACCAAATTAATTTTCTCTTTTTGAAGACTCTCTTTGTCTTTAACTTTCGAAATTTTAAACGCAATGTGCCTCAATGTGGGTTTCTTTTCATTCATCTTATTTGGAATTCTCTGGGATTCCTATACCTGAATGCCATTCTTTCCCCAAGTTAGAGAAGTTTTCAGCTATTTTATCTTCAAATACATTTTTTACCCTTTTTTCCCTTTCTTTCTGGGACTGACTCCTATAATTCAAATGTTGATATTCTTTCTCTTGTCCATTAAATCTTCTAAGATTGCTTCACTCTTTCTCTTATGATTGGGTAAATTCCATCACCCTGTCTTTGAGACTGTGTGTCTTTTTTTCCATTTTATCTTGTACCGTTGAATCCTTCTCTGAAATTTTTCAGTTCAGTTATCATATTTTTATCTCCATGTTTCTGTCTAGTGCATTTTTAAAAAAATTTTTAGGAAGGAAGCAGACAGAAATGAAGGCACATAGGCAGGAAAAAAGAGAAAAAAAAAGAAACATTTTTTCATTTTTATTTTCATTTTATTCATTTCGATTGCTTCCCCTCATCCTGAGTTGTGAACCTGGGTCCATCACTTTATGTGAACTATGCTGCAGCAACAGACTTAACCTGTGCCACCACGGTGTGTTTCTTTAGTACTTATTTATATTTACTCTTTCTTTCATTGTTAAAATCTCACTTTGCTCATGCTTTCTTCTCCTGAATGAAATGAACATCTTTATGATGATGATTTGAAATCACTACTATATAAAGCACTTGTCTCTGTTTCTAAAACTTCAACTTGTTTTTTAATTATATTATATTTCTTTTTCTGTGACTGATAGCCATGCTCTTGCCATTGGGTTTATTTGATATATTAGACTATAAAAATGGATAATCCTTTTTGTTCTTTTAGAAAAGGCAATTACTGTAAAATTTTTAATTTCCTTAATTTGCCATTATCAAACAATTGTAATGACTATCTTTCCAACTGTTGAGTTTGTCACCTGACACTGGATCCCACTATTAGAATGACTTTCAATACATCAATATACCTATTTGGAGCTATGTCTTAACAACTAGCTCCTTCTATGTATTTTTCACAGAACCTCAAAAGAAACTCAACGAATGCCAGGAATAAAAAAACAGGATTAATAATATAAACTATGGTTCAATTATTTTCTCATAAATTTATGTACACAGAAACATTGTTTAATTACACTCGGGGTGAAACCAATTAAAATTTAATAGAGATTTGTAACAAACTCTGTGTGCTCAACATGCCATCTTATGAACATTATTGATCACAGGTCCTTCCCATGATTATTCACATCAAAATGTAGCTTAGACTTTGACATCGTTATTCATCCTTTTCAGGTGTTCAAATTATTTTATTATTATTAATTATAAAAGTCTGGCAGGACTCACCATGAGAGATCCAAACCACCAAATTTCATCGGTTCCTGTAAAATCGGTTGCTACACAAACATATATGGTCTGGCATTAATTTTTGATAATGCTCCAGATAATAAAACAGTTCATATTTTAGAGGCAAAATTAAAAAAAAAAAAACATAGATTTATGACCCAGAATATTCCTAGACAATAAAATTGTCATTAGTCGTGTAGTCAATAAGAAAATGGAATTTGAAAATAACTTAAACCTGGGATATACTTTGGGAAAAATAGATAATCAGGTAATCAATTGAGCAAGCTCTTTGGTTGACCAAACTAAATCATGATTCTTATTCTCTTGGTTAGATGCGCATCAGCTGAAAATCTGAATGCAGTGTGTTTAAAATGTTGCTTATGATAAGTTGGATTATCCTCATTCCGTGGCCTTTTTTCTAATCTTATACTTTTGTTTTTGGATTACTTGCTGCCATTTTCCTAAACCAGAATGATGAGTTAAATTTTTGAATCATAGTCCATATTTATATTCAACATGCATAATACCAAAGACTCATTTAAATTCATTTTTACCAATTCTCCTAATTGCAATGATGAGTCTAATGACGCCACATTCTTGTCACTAATTGGAAGTGACAACCTTAACTTGTGTTTTCCTGATGGGGAAATAAAATTAACCACAAATAGTTGCATATCCTTTAGATATCTTCTTTATTGTCATTTTGAGTCTAAATTTTTCCTTGTATTTTCTTTTCTTACAGACTTGTAAAAGTTCTGTATGTTTTCTGATAAAAGCTCCTTGCACTTATATGCATTCTAATATCTTTTCCCAGTCTGTGGTTTGCATATTCACTCCCTTACTTGTGTCTTTTGGTGAACAGAAAGTCTTAATTTAAAAAAAAATTGTTGAAGAAGTACTTTATTTTAGTTGTTCATCTTGCTTGCTTCCCCTAGCTTCTGGTCTTGAACCAGAGACTTTGTGATGTACATGGACTGCACCTGATGAACTTAACTGTAGGCCACTGGGGTGCACCAGAAATTCTTTAATTTTTCTTTGTTTTTTTTCCCCAGGGTCTCAAGACTTGAACCAGGTTTTCAGGCTTTACATGGTCTGCACCTTATCTTCTTCAGCCACCTGAGTCACACCAGTGAAACTAGAATTATTAATTTCAATGTCTTTCCATCTTTAGTAATTTATATCTAATTAAGAAATCTTTGTCTATTTCCAAATGATAGTCTCTTACGTTTTTTTCCAAATGCTTTCACGTTTTAAATGTCACATGGAAATATGCCTTCCACATGATATTAAATTTTGCTATGATGTCAGGTAGGATCAAGTTTTTGGTTTTTAAAATTTTTTTTATTATAGTAACATTTTATTTTCTTTCCATTGGGTTGTTCACACTGGTTGCCTCCTCCCACTCCATGCTCCCAGGACTTGAATCCAGGATTATATGGATTGCTCCTTCTGAGGTGATTGTCCTAACCACTACTCCACCAGGATGCACCTAAGTTTCATTTTTTCAATAAAAATTTTTCTCATAAAATTAAAAAATAAAAGATTCCAGTGCTCTTACACTGAGCTACATTTTAAATTTTTAGCTGATGAAAGTGTTACCTCAAAGATATTGGGGTCTCCCTCCAGGTTTCTTTGAGTTCAGGAGAAAATTTCATGAGACCTATCCATTCAGGGAACAAAGAAGGTAGGGCAGCCACTAGTAAGCAAAAGCAAGTGAGATTTATTGAAGAGAGTACCCCTTTAAGAGACAGGATAAGGGTGGGCCATAGTCCAAGAAGGGAACAGACCTGTTTGCTTTCTTAATGTGGATTTCAAATTGTCCCAGTAGTACCCAGTAGAGATATTATCTATTAACTCATCTGAAGTACTGATTTTCAGAGAAGTCAAGTATCCATTACAGATGGGTCTCTGTATGAATGCCATACAATGATTACTATAACCTTATAATAAGTTTTGCTATCTAGTAGAGGTGTGCTCCAAAATCATCTTAGCAAATCATCTTGGCTATTCCTGACCTTTCCTTTTCCATAAATCTTCTAGAATTAGCTTATGAATTTCTGTAAAGAAACCTACTGAGGTTCAGACTGAATATATCCTCTAATTCACTAGACTTGTATTCTGTTGATTTCACGCTGTTATACCCACCAGATAAATTCTTAATTACAAATATTGTATTTTTCAGTTCTAGAATATTCATTTGATTCTTTTTATGGATTCAGTTCTCTGTTGAAATTTTCCATATATTTATCTATTTTGTCTTTTTCTGTTTTCTTAAACTTACCACTCATAGCTATTTTAACTCTATCTGACATCTCCAATGATTTTACCACCCATGAGTCTCTTCTCTGATACTCCTTGCTTCCACCCCAGTCCTAACCCCTACCATTGCTTTAACGTGGCTCACAAATTTGTAATGGCTGCTTGATACTGTGGGTAAAATATTATGCAGAATCAGGATAATGTTATATATTCCTCCCAAAAGAGTTTTTGTGTTGGATGTTTATGTATTGGGTTGTTGATAATGTTCTTGCTTGCTTTTGTTGTTAATGTTTCATTTTATGTTACAGATATGCCAGCAGATCACTTAATCCTGCCACACCTTTGGTTTTGGTTTTATAGGTCTGTACTCTGTACTATTTTAGTTTACCATTACTATTGGAATACAACATTACTCCTAAAACATGACTTTACTTTTAAATCAGACCATTACTCCTAGAGCCTCTGTGGGCCCAACAGTAAACTCAGTCTACTTGCCAAGGTGTTTGTCTTAGAGAACTTACACTCAAATCTATTTCTTCTCAGTACCTAATTAATACCAACATCTCTTCCCAACAACTTTGACTCCCAGCTGCTGATTTCTACTGGGTTTCTTTGAGACTCACTCTGTACTTGTGTAGCTTCAAAGTCAGTTGACAACTTTAGAGGAAGTTGTATATAGATTTTTGGGTTGCTTCTCTGTAATTCCTTCCTCAATGAAATTTTCCCCTCTCTAGGATTTTGGTCAACTGCTTTGTGTCCCTGACCTCTGACTTCAATATCTTTACAATAAAACTGCCACATTCTGTCTCATCTACAAATAGAGGGTTTACAAATATCAAAGTTACCATCCAATCATACAGCTTTAATGTAGTGGTTTACTCAAAAGTTACACTGACATCCCATGTCATTTTTATTCTTTCAGTGACTTTGCTAACTGGAACATTGACCTAGAATCATGAGATGCCAAAGTTAGAAAAGATCACTTGGGTTTTCTATTCCTACATCTTCATTTCAGACATGAGAAAAACTTAAGCAATAGGCACACCCTGGTGGAAAAGCAGTTAGGGCACCAAGTGCAATCCTCATACATTCCAAGGACCCAGGTTTGAGTCCCAGTGCCAGGGAAAGAACCAAGATGAACAACTAAATAAAAATAAATAAAATGTTTCTTCCTCTTCTCTTTTCCTTATGCTAACCTACCTGCTTTCATTTCTGCCTGTTCCTTTCCTTTAAAAAAAAAAAAAAAACAGATGAAATAATAGGTCCCGAATCGCTAATATCTTATTAAATAAATAGCCTTCTACTTCCAAAGCTATAAAGTCCTGTAAGGTTGTGCATGCTCCCGTTCATTGTACTACATTTTCTTCTCTCTCTCCCATTCTAATAAAGCTTTTTAAATTGCTCATGAATTTTTCTAGTTACTACCACGAAGTGGTAATTCTACATTCTCACTGCTGAATATGGTTACTTTGGGAATCTTATTTCCATATATGATGGCTGCTTCAGAAAATTTTAATAATGTCATACTCACTGCTCTCCCTATCCTAGAAGTGACAGTAATAAGGGTTTTTTTTTTTCTCCAGCTGAATCCAAGAAAATGTTTGCCTCATTAGTTCAGGAAACATTATCACAAGCTAATTCATTCAGTAGCAGTGGGCAAGAATAGATAATATAAATAACTTTACTCTGCAGACGTGGTCTCAATCAACTGAAAAAAAAGCAAACAGCAACACATTCATCTATGTTTTTGTCACAATGGAATTATTCTCCAACAAACAAAACTTGTACATGGCAACTGTCACACATAAGTAGCTTTCATTTCTTTCTAAAATAGAGATTTCATCCTCAAATTCATTCATGAAAAGGAAGCTATTGCTAGAATTGGAAATGATCTTATGGAAAAATTAATGCAGAGGCAGTTGGTAAGGGAAAAGTTTGCGTGTCTTTTAAGCTTATAGGGATGATATTTTATCTCCCTAGTATTCACAGGCAACCTATCTAATAATAAAATTGCAAAGGGAAGTTATAGTAAAAATAGCTATGTGTAGTTTAAAATCCTATTCCTTCCTTCCTGGCCAATTAGGCAAAATTTCATTCACAAATAGTAGCAGTTTTATTGCTTTCTTTCTAATGCTATAATTTTTTATTATTTTTTCTTGATTTATTACACTGGACATATCTACAATAAAATGTTGAGTAGAGGTGATGATAGCTACGACTTCTCTTATACTCCATATCCAAAGGAAAAGTTTCAAGTTTATCATTAATATATTTGCTGTATTTAGCATTTTATTAGGTGTGCATCATCATATTAAGAAGTGGGTTTTCTTTCATTTATACATTGCTAAGAGATTTATCCTGGAAAGATGTTGGATTTAATCATATGCTTTTGTGCATTTATTTGCATGGTTTTTTTCTTTTATTAATGTAGTGAGTGACATTGATTGAGTTAATATTAAGTGATCCTTGCATTCCTGGAATAAACCAACGTTAGAATAATATGTCAAAGAGAAAAAATGGTGTCATTTGGTGTTGGTCTCTAGGACATGGGACAAAAATCCTAGGAGTTTCCCAGAGTTCACACAAGCAGAGGCATTTTGGAATTTTGGCCGCTCACCGAGGGCACTTAGAGCAAAGAAAGAGCTTAGAACCGAGCAACGGACTTTGCAGGTGGGTGACAAAGGCGTGTGGGTTTTGTACAGAGACCTCACCCTGAAGGCAAGTCCTTTGCTCTCCATCAAGAAGCTACAGAGTTTGCATTCAGTTGGAGCTGTGTTGACTTGCAGCGGCCAACACACCAGCGCTTTCAGAAAGTGTAGAGTGACTATTCTGGTCTCCAGCAGCGCCTGGGAGTTTCAGAAGCAGTGGTCTCAGCCACCTCCTTGCTTCTCTCACCTGCTTTTGTGGAAACAGCAGAGGAAGCCCCGCTAAACTCTTGCTGTGCAAATACAGACAGAGCAGGGAGCAGCAAGCTTAGGTCAAGCTGAGCAGTGGTGGGAAGGCTGTGGTTGTTCCTGGCACAGACTTTTGGCCTGAATAAAGCACAAAAGGAGAGTGATGGGGGCAGCAGAACAGAAGATCAGAGACAAGGCACTCCTCCCACCATACACTTTGGGACTCGGGCTTTTTGGGACTTGAGCTCCAGTGGCTGAAACCCTGGTGGAGGAATCTGTGAACAGTATTCAGTCCCAGTGTTTTGGTGAGGACAACAAACCCAAGAGCAGACAGCAGACAGGTGTCCAAGCCTCAGCCATTTGAGTTTTATCAGCAAAACAAGACCCCACCTCCAAACAGTTTGCAATAGGGGCACCAATCCCAGACCCCACATACCCCTCCCTCACCCAGCAGCCATCTTCACTCCCTAACACAGCAAAAAACAATATGAAAGCCTGTAAGGTTCAAAAATATGAAACAAAAATAGAGCACCACCCGGCAAAAAACAAAAAGCTAGTAGTTGATCAACATGTGTCATTGCAAGAGGAACAAACAGCATACCTTGGAACCTCAAGAAATGAATCACAACAGAATGGCAGCTCACCAGAAATTAAGTTTGAAGGCATGGAAGATTGGTTCTTTCTAACAGATAAAGAATTCAAGGCTGCAATCACGAAGAAATTCATAGATAGAAGATTCAGAAAAACAAATGAAAGACCAAAAAACATTATCAAGGAGCAGAGGGCATAAATTGAAATCCTACATAAAAAACTAACAGAGATACAGGATTTAAAGGAGGTAATTAATGAAACTAAGAATAATATAGAAAACTATGGAAATAGAATAACCCAAAAGTAGGAAAGGATTAATAATATAGAGAATAGTAGAAAGAAGCCAGGAAGAAGAAGAAAGAGAAATTAAATAGAAAAAAAGAAAATGAAGAAACACTGAGAGAACTATCTGACACCATTAGGAAAGGCAACATAAGAATATTGATTATCCCAGAAGGCAAAGAGAAAAAGAAGAGACTAGAGAGCTTACACAAAGAAGTAGTTGCTGAAAACTTCCCAAACCTAGAAAAGGAAATGAACATACCAGTCAATGAAGCTGATAGAGGCAGAGTTCAGAATGGGATGCTGCCTATCTGAGTCACACCAGGCTTGTCCTTTCCTGAACACCAGAAGACAAAGCTTAGCGCTCTCTGGAAAAATTCCTGTAATCTTCAACTTGATGTTTTACCCAAGACAAGGAACCCAGGACCATCAGAATGCCTGAGGCCACTTCACAGACCTGGAGAACTTCCTGGAAAAATCCCCTTACTTTTGCTTTTGAACTTGTGAGTTCTCATCTCTTGCAAATTAAAGACACTAGAAAGAGGGTCCGCCCAGCACCCCCTTCCCAAGAGTATAAATCCAACCAGCTTCCCAGTCTTCAGTGCAGCTCTCCCTGCCCAGGAAGCTCTGTCTCCTGCTTTGCTCCTCCATTTTCTCTAATAAAATTATAAAACTGCACTCTTAATGGTTAAGAATTCTTTCTTGAACTGTTAACTACCAGAGCTAAGAGCTCCCACATCAAAGCCATCAGAACACCAAAGACGCATAAATGCGAAACTATCAAAAGTCCAAGACAAAGAAGGAATACTTAAGGTAACCAGAGAAAAAAAAGCAGGTAACATAGAAAGATTCTCCCATCAGATTTCTCAGCAGAAACTCTACTGGCTAAAAGAGAATGGGATGATGTCTTCAAAATATTACAAGATAAAAAGTGTCAGCCAAGAATACTGTATCTTACAAAACTCTCAAATTTGAGGGAGAAATTAAGGTTTTTTTCCAGCAAGCAAAAGCTAACAGATTGTGCAGCCACAAGACCTCCTCTGCAAGAAATATTAAAAGAGGCTCTATTATCAAAATCAAATAGAATATTTACATAAATGTAAACAAAGTAACAAATAGATAAAGAAAACCAGAAAAGAAAAATCAAAAATCAAAATGGCAGTAGTTTCTCAAATGTCTCAAATATCATTTTACACTTTCAGTGTAAATGAACTGAATTCACCAATTAAAAGGCAAATAGTGGCTAAATGAATGTAAAAATAAACCAATATATGCTGCTTGCAAGAAACTCATCTAAGGTGAAGAGACAAGCAAAAACGTAAAGTGAATGGATGAAGAACAGTACTCCAAGGAAATGGTGAATCCAAAATATCAGGAACTACTATACTCATGTCAGATAAAGTAGTCTTTCAACTAAAGAAGGCAAAAAAGATAAAGATGGACATTTTATAATGATAAAGGGATAAATACAACAGAAAGACTTAATGCTTATTAACATATATGCACCACATAAAGGAGCATCCAAATATACCAGGCAAATATTAAAAGATCTAAATAGAGATATTGATAGAAGCACGATAATAATAGAGTATTTTAATACTCCGCTTTAAGCAAAAGACAGATCATCTAGACAGAGAATCAATAAAGAAACAAGATCTTTAAACAAAAAAATAGAAGAGCTGGACTTAATAGATATATACAGAGTACTTCACCATGAAACAGTAGACTACACCTTCTTTTCAAGTCCTCATGGAACATTCTCAAGGATAGACCATATTTTGGGAAACAAACCAAATCTCAAAAAACTTTCAAAGATTAAAATTGCATCTAGCATCTTTTCAGATTATAATGGCATCAAACTAGAGATCAACCAAAAGCAGAAGAAAACTACAAAAGAAAGGAAAATAAACAACACATTATTGAACAACCATAGGGTAAAAGAGGAAATTAAGGAATAAATTTAAAAATACCTGGAGTCAAATGAAAATGAAGACATAACATATTAATATCTATGGAATGAAGCAAAGGCATTAATAAGAGAGAAGTTTATAGCAATATAACCCTACCTCAGAAAACAAGAAGGATCACAAATAAAAAAGCTAAACATTCACCTAAGGAAACTAGAAAAAGAAGAAAAGCAGAAACCTAAATCCAATAGAAGGAAGGAAATAATAAATCTTGGGGCAGAAATCATCAAAACAGACATCAAAAAGACTAATCAAAAAATTAATGAAACCAAAAGTTAGTTTTATGAAAGAATAAACAAAATGGACAGGTCACTAGTCAGACTCACAAAAAAGAGGAGAGAGAAGACACAAATAAATAAAATCAAAATGAAAGAGGAGTAATTACAACAGATAGTGCATAAATACAGAGGATTATAAGAGACTATTATGTACAACTATATGGTAACGAATTGAATAAGCTAGAAGAAATGGACACACTCCTGGAAATATACAACATTCCAGAACTAACACAAGAATTGGAAATCATGAAATGAACAGATCAATCACAAGCAAAGAAATTAAAACAGTAATTAAAGGTTTCTCTGCCAAAAAAAGGCCTGGATCATATGATTTTACCAGTGAATTCTACAAAGGATTCAAAAAGGACTTAATATCAATCCTTAAACTGTTCAAAAAAATTGAAGAAGATAGCAAACTTCCAAGCACTTTTTATGATACCAATATTATGCTGATTCCAAAACCAGAAAAAGACAGTACAGAAAAAGAAAATTACAGACCAATATTTTTAATGAATATTGAGGCAAAATTTCTCAACAAAACACTGGCAAACCAAATTCAACAACATAATAAATGAATCACATACTATGATCAAGTGGATTTATTCCAGGGATGCAGGATGGTTAACATATGCAAATCAATGAATGTGATACACTACATCAATTTAAAAAAATGATAAAACCACATGATCATCTAAATAGATGCAGAAAAAAACATTTGATAAGATTCACCATCCTTTTGTATTAAAAAAAAATCCCCCCATAATAGGTATACAACGTATGTACCTCAACATAATAAAGAGCCAACATGACTCAATGGAGAAAAACTGAAAGTTTTTCCTCTAAAATCAGGAACAGGTAAGGACAGCCACTTTCACCATTACTACTTACTGTAGTGTTGGAGATCCTGGCCAATGCAATCAGACAAGAAAAAGAAAAAAAGGTATCCAAATAGAAAAGGAAGAAGTGAAATCAACACTATTTGTTGATGGCATGATAATATATAGAAAGAACCCCAAAGACTCAAGAAAAAAGTTACTAGAAAAATAAACAAATACAGTAAGGTGGAAGGCTACAATTAATATTTAAAAATTTGTAGCATTTCTGTATGCCAAGAAGGAAAATACAGAAAGAGAACTGAAGAAAGCAATACCATTTATGATTGCATCAAAAAAATGAAATACCTTAGAATAAACTTGACCAAGAGTGAAGGACCTATATCATGAGAACTATAGGACATTGCTAAAAGAAATAGATGACACAAAGAAATGGAAAGATATTCTATGCTCAGGGGTTGGAATAATTAACATAATCAAAACAGCCATACTGCCCAAGACAATATGCAGATTCAGTGCTATCCCTATCAAAATTCCAAGACATTCTTCACAGGCAGAGAACAAAAAAAAATTAAGAAATTTATTTGGAATAACAAACAACCTACAATAGCAAAAACAAGTCTCAAGAAAAAAACCAACAATGGAGGAGTCATGCTCCCTGACTTCTAACTCTACTACAAAGTAATGATAATCAAAACAGCATGGTATTGAAATAAAAACAGAAATACAGATCAACAGAACAGAACTGAAAGCCAGAAATAAACACACATGTACATGGACATCTAATTTTGACAAGAAGCCAAAAGCTTGCAATGAGGCAAGGATAGTCTCTTTAATAAATGGTGCTGGGACAACAGGACAGCCACATGCAAAAGCTTGAAACTTAGACCACTACCCAACACCATACATAAAAATTAACTCAAAACAGATTAAAGCCTTAGATGTCAGACCAGAAACCTTAAAATACATAGAAGAAGGGTAGGCAAAACAATATTGGACATAGACTTAAATGATATCTTTGGGAACTTGACTCCCATCACAAGGCAAATAAAATCCAAAATAAACAAGTGGGATTACATAAAACAGAAAAGTTTCTACTCAGCAAAAGAAACTCGCATAAAAACAAAAAGGCATCCAACTGAATGGGAAAAGATATTTGCCTATCACACCTCAGACAAGGGATTAATATCCAAAATATACAAGGAACTCATAAAATTGGACAACAAAAAAATGAGCAATTCAATCAAAAAATGGGTTGATGACCTTAATAGACATCTCTCCAAGGAGGACATATAAATTGCCTATGGGTTCGTGAAAAATATGTTGTACTTCTCTTATTATCAGGGAAATACAAATCAAAGCAATGAGATGTCACCTCACACCAGTAAGAATGGCTATCACCCAAAAAAAGGAAACAACACGTACTGGAGACATGGAGTTAAAGAAACTTTAATTCACTGTTAGTAAGAGTGTAAAATGGTGCAACCACTCTGGAAAGCAGTATGGAGATTCCTCAAAAATTGAGAATGGAAATTCCATATTATCCAGCAATTCCCCTACTGCGTATTTACACTAAAAGAACAGTATTTATCCACAGAGATACATGCACTCCCATGTTCATTACAGCATTATTCACAGTAGCCAAGAGGTGCAAACTACCTAAATGCCCATCGACAGATGAGAGGATAAACAAGATGTGGTATATTTACACAATAGAATACTGTGAGGCCATCAAAAGGGAGAAATTCTACCATTTTCAGCACCATGGATGAACTTGGAAAGAATTATATTTAGCAGGATCAGCCAGAAAAAGATAGACATCATATGATAGCACTCTTATGATGTGTATATATAGAAAACAAATAAATGACATAAATTAAACAATACTAGAATTAGAGAAAGACAATGAGAGAGAGAGAGAGAGAATTAATCCAAACAACAATGATCTCTTAGCGGTGTGGGACATTAAGACAAATCAAAGGGTACTGAAGAGATGGAGGAGGGGTAGGGGGAAGTGTGGTGAAGGGGACTAATTGTAAATGATAGGGAAAAAAGAGAAATATTGGTAAACCTATTGTGCTATATGCAGATGTAAATCCACTATTATGTATACCTCGAAACAATGTCAAAATGCAATATCCCTTCAATAAAAATAAGAATTATGTCATCATTTGTACAAAATTTATGTAAATTAGCATTTTTATATTTTTACATCAGATATCTTGTTCTATGTTTTTTCAGGGTATTTCCATTCATGCTTATAAAAATTTGACAGCAAATTTCTTTTCTTAGAATGCCCTTATTAAGCTTTAGTGTTAAAGTTATGTTGGCTTTACCAAATGAATTGGGGATTGCTTCACTTTTTCCTCTTCACTGGAAGATTTTCTTTTAATGTTTGATAGACTTGAATACATTCAAAATCTTGGAATCTAAAATATTTCTTTTAGAAATTTTTTTAGTAACAGAGTCAGTAACTTGATTTGATAATACAGGTATCTACAATACCTCTGACTTTGTACAGTACCTTATTTCTGTTAGGTTATGTTATCTTATTTTCTTATGTAGCTATTTGTTTTCATTTGGTGCAGGTCATTGTGATTTACATTTACTTGTAGAAGACACTAGAAAAAATGTTCTACATGACTCATCATTAGAGAGATACAAATAAAAACTACAGTGAGATACCACCTCACACCAATGAGAATCACCTTTATCAGAAAAATAGAAACATCAGGTGTTGGAGGGGGTGTGGAGAAAAAGGAGCCCTCCTATACTTTGGTGGGAATATAAATTGGTGCAACCTCTTTGGAAAACGGTATGGAGATTCATCAAGCAAATAAAGATGGATCTACCATCTGACCCAGTAATCCTGTTCCTAGGCATGTACCCAGAGGATACAAAATCCATAATCAGAAAAAATATCTGCACCCCAATGTTCATAACAGCACAGTTCATGGTAGCCAAGACATGGAAACAACCTAAATGCCCAACAACAGATAACTGGGTAAGAAAGCTGTGGTCTATATACTCAATGGGATTCTATGCAGTTTAAAAAGTAAATAAATAAATAAATTATGCCCTTTGCCACAATCTGGATGGAACTGGAAAGAATCATGTTAAGTGAAATAAGTCAGAATGAAAAAGAGAAATAAAGGATTATTTGACTCATATGTGAACTATAACGAAATGAAACAAATAAATAGATAAACCCCAGCAAAAGCTCTCAGGACACAAGATGGTGACTGCCAGGGGCATGGGGGTGGTCGGGGGCTGGAAAAAGTGAAAAGGGTAGTAGTAAAGGACACTGGAATTTGGTGGGATGGTGTGGTATGAAACATAGATTGAGATACAATGTCAGTATTCAAACTGAATGCAACATTGTGAACAAAAGATTTAATAGCTGTCAATAATTTTAAAAATTAATTTACCTGTAGAAATAACTTGGTCTTGGATAATGAGGATGCTATAAAACTTCCTTGAAAATGTTTCATTTTCTCTTACCAGATTCCCAGGATGTATTCTCAACTTGGGATCATCTTTATCCAATTTTAGAGACTGATTTTTCTTGACTCATCTAAATAACTCTAAGTTGGGCTGCAGTATATGCAAAGGCTCTTTGACGCCCTATTTTCTTTTAATCCTGGAGGAAGAAACATCAAACTCCCATTCAAAACCATAGGGAGTTTATCAGAGTGGTATTTGTGAGTCCTTAATTACAACTTAGATTCTCGTTAGCCCATGAAACTTTTAAAAAGTTTTTCTCAGACTTTCAGTTAAGTGTTCTAGATTAACAAATATCCCTAAGTAAAAAAAAAAAAAAAAAATCTCCAAATGTTACTTATTTCTCTGAATTTCTCTCTTCTCCAGGCTATTGCCTTGATATCTCTTTACTTCTTTGTTAACCATTCAATGCCTATAGACATGTTTTTTTTTTTACATCTTACACAGTTTTTCTAATTTTTGTCAATGGAATCATTGTCTTGACTTATTTGATTTGAACTAGCATTAATTACCTTCACTGATTAAAAAAGTACAAATGTGCATGTATACATATACATATATATATATATATATATATATATATACAAAAATATGCATTTGGGGTAGATAAATTTTCTAAGTAACAAAAAAATACTCAGAGATTCTGTATTGCAATGTTTTATTTATTGTTTCGATAAGAGCATTTTACATCCCATTGTATTTAGCATTTAAGCTTCATCACGGAGAATTTATTATCTTGTGTATCTCATTCTGTTGTATAGTTACATAGTTAGAATAAATACTATTTTATGGGCATCTGGTAAGTATCTGACTCTTCCCAGGAGGAGAGAAAAAGAATTACCTAGCAAAGCGCTTTAGTCTATGTTCATAATGTCTATCAAATCTGCACTTGTCACTGCCAGTCATGCCACCTAAGGAGTCAGTATAAAAATGATGCACTTCTTATACAAATGAAACTTTCCCCTAGTTCTCGATTTTAACCATATGCTTGTTACAACTCCTCTTCAAAGTGAAATTCTGGAGTCATAACTGTTAGTTCTGTGTGGGAACATTTCTATTGTCTATATATAGTATGTGTATTCAGAGTAAATGTCTCCTATCATGAAATGTATATCTGACTCAAGTACAGATTTTATGTGAGGAAAGCAAAACTTTTTCAAGTCTCCTAGAACCTCCAGACTTGCCTTGGATAGGTAATAAAAGGAACAGGGCAAGAAATATTTTGACTCTAGTACTCCGACATCCTGTCACCAACTTCTGGACTCCATGTCAAGGAATATTTTTTCCAAAAATGTTCTGAAAAAATTAAATCAGAATGATAAATACATCATTGCCTATAACCCTGGTGATAAAAATTCATAGACAATGCCATCTTTCCCCAATGTGTCTGTGCCTAGAAGAAATAAGAAACAGCTGATAGCAGTACTGTGTTAAGTATCGCACATATGTTGTAGGTAGCATGGAGACAACCATGCAAAATGACTACCATCCTCCTCAGATAAGGAAAATGAGTTTCAAATATTCAAGGCAATATCAAGGCAGTTCTCCGAGTCATGTCTGTGAAGGAACCACCTCTCTAAGAGGTCAGAAAAGTGGCCCTTTTAGGACACTGCCTCCTATTGATTCTCAACTGTCTAGTAATTTTAAAATAGCTATGAATATTCTATCTAGTATATTCTACACACTGATCTGGTCCACCAACTGCCAACTCAAAGTAGCACTTTCTAGAAAAAAAATGGAAGAAAATGAGACAAATATATTGTGCTTCTAAAGCTTATACTATAGTGTAGAAGAAAAACAGAATCAAGTAAATAAATATAAATATTTTTGATATTTTGGTTAGACATTTATGAATAAAATAAAAGGAGAAATGAGAGCCCATTGAAGTAAGATAGTTAGAGCAGACCTTTCTAAAAGGGCAACTTTTTAAAAATGTAATATTTTTGAGGTAACTTTGATTTACAAAATAATACAAACCCGTATGTGCAGGTTCACCATTCATCAAATAACTGACAAAACCACACCCACCACTAAATTACCAAAAGTGCTACTCCACTGTCCACTGGACCCCATGACCCCTTACCTCCAGCCTCTACCTCCTCCCCCACTGGTAACCTCACTTCTATTGTTAATGCCCAAGTGTTGGTTTTTGTTTAGTCTGTTCTTTTGCTATGTTTCTTTATATTCCACATATGAGTGAGATCATCTGGTATTTGTCTGTCTCTGACTATTTCACTTAGTGGAATCCTAAACGGATGGTCTAAAATGATGAAATAGAACACAATTAGGTAAAGACCTAGTGGGAAAGCATTTCCAACAGCTGCAGAGGCCCTAAAGCAGTACACCCTCTACCTCAGCTGCCCGTTTCCTTCATATTTTTTCCCTCTTTTAAGAACCTAAAGGACACACCCTGGTGGTCCAGCAGTTGGATCAACAGAGCAAGGTCTGTGTACATCCCAAGGACGCAGGGTCATGACCTGGGCCTGGAGGGGAGCAACCTGCCTGCTTGCTCGCCTTCATACTTGCTTGAAATTTTTCAAGAAGAAAAAGAAGGAAGGGAGAAGGAAGAAAGAAGAAGAAACAACTGTGCGAAAAATAAATAAGAAGACTTGAAAATATTTTCTCTCTCAGAGGTCCTTACAGGTTACCACGATAAAAAAGATTTCCTCTACAGAGGGAAACTTGGAAAGTCAGGTTCCTCCAGGTGAAGTATTCAAGAAGTCAAGAGGTAGTCAGCAACTCTCTGCAGTTAAGAAGAACATTTTGACATAGGTTATCACCCACCAAGTTTTCCTTAGTCCTCCTCAATATTCTCAATGAATGACTCCTACTGTGGTGCTAATTTTTCATATTTGAAATAGGAACTGAGAACTTGGAAACCACAATATGTTTCCTGGCACAGAAAGTTCCCTTTGTGCCAATTTGTCACATTCCAATGCTTCGTGAGTTAGATTTTTGGAAGTGAGACCACATTTCCCTGTAGAAACAATGAAATTAATGGTAATTTGGACCTCTAAGTAAGCCTACAAATGGCTGTCCAACTTAAAATTCTGCTGTTTGACTGTAGATTCGTGATGGAAAACAGAATTTCATCTCATGGCTAGGGGATAAATGGGAAAAAAATACTGACTGAAAGTAATTTATCTTCAGTGGCATTGCATAAATAAAGCCAGGTTTAAGAAGTAGGATTAAGAAGAAAGATTTTGAAGAGGGTCTCTGGCAACTTTAAAAAATTATGGTGGACGACGTCAATAAGTTTGATAAGTTAAGTGTGATTTTACTTCACAAACTTTGCTTTCTTTTTTCTTGGTATTTTGCAACGGTGTCTTATTTTTTTCTGCTGCATAATCATCCATGATTAGAGATGGTTGACTCAGGACTATTTTCACTGTTTTGATTTTGTTGCAAACTCATAGAATGTGTAGAGAGATTCAGGGTAAGAGAAAAGAGGACAATCTAAATCAGAAGTTCTCAAAGTTTAGCATACATCAGAATTCCTTGGAGGACTTGTTGAAACACTGATTGCTGAACTTCAGATCAGACCATCTGATCACTAAGTCTGGGGTGGGGCTGAGAATCTGCATTTCTAACAAGTTCTCAAACAAATCCTTTCAGAGAGAACACTGAAAACCAGTACTCAACACAGCAAAGATTCTAGCAGAAACAGGCACTGCTGTTGGCCTTGCTAAGTTTCACAGTATCACAATGATGCTTAGGGGTGCTTTGCTACTACTGACTGCCTGCTAATTATATGTGTGAATGATTTGGAAGGATCAGTCTGTCAGACAGCAGCCTTTTCCAGTGTTTCGAGGTATCGGAAAGCAAGCAAAAGGATTAACAGTTCTCAGATTATTGTGATCCTTCTTCCAATATAAAGCAAAATATCTGGCACTACCTGAGGTAATTTTGGAAGAATTAGCCCTTTCGGTACTCAGAAAATACATATTAAATGCCTGCTACTAGTTGCCAGACATGGTGTTACAGAGGAGATGTGAGGAGAAAGAAAATGAGTTCATCGAAAGGCAGAGCAGTCATGTCCATGAATAACTAAAATCAGAGAATCCTAAACATACCCTCAGCATGATGCAAGTAAAACATTTTGAAAGGTTTAAAGGTGGAAAGAATGCTTTTGCCTCATGAAACAAGTCAAGAAAGTAGCATTTGTGTATAAATTTGAACACAAGATAAACTTATAAATTCAGAAAATTGAGAGTAAAAAAGGGAAAAGAAAGATAGAAAAATATGTGTCCAGGAAGAGAGAACCATGTGAAAAAATAATTCTGCAGGTGAGGGTGGGACAGTCACAAGGAAAATTCTTGCTGGCTAAAATGCAGACCACATAAGGAATGGTCAACAAAGATGGGAGATGCAAGCTGGCATTGGATCATGAGGCCCTTAAACGGCAGGAAAAAGGTCTGAAATTGGTTAGTCACCAGGGATGCTCTGAAAGATTCTGATCACAAGCGTCTCATTTGGAACTATATTTTAGGATAATTTACTGGGTAGTAGAAAAGTTAGAGGTGATGAGAAAGCTATGAGTGTAGTTGTGAGGAGAGAAATCAGGATGAAGCAATGATGACAAAACAGAAGAGAGTTGTGAAGGATGTAGTAAGGTAAACTCATCACTACTCAAAAACCATTTAAGTTGAAGAATAAGAGAAAGTTAAAAAAAAGGCGGCATAAAGAATCTGGATATTTTGAACTTTTGTGACTAGTCAAATGGTAGCATCTCTAAGAGGAATAATAAGTATTCCAGTACTAAGAATTTCTGTGCTTTACAAAATCTCATGACATAAGAGACAAAAATTTTACTATAAAATCCTAACCTTGCTTTTCAGTCCCTCTTGCCTTGGAGTAAATATATCCCTGGAGTCAATGGCTATTGATTTTTTTTTAACCTCGACAACCACAGAGACATATGTGAGTATAAATACATAACTGAAGCAATATGTTAAGAAGCAGTCCACCAAATTGATGTCAAGGCTCACAAATGGGTTGTATTCCAGAGTCCAAAAAACCCTGTCTTAACGTCTAAAAATCAGCAATGATGTAGATAGGGAAAGAAAAGGGAAGAGCAACTTTTACCAGATGTAATAGGGAAATATAGACTATGTTTCCAGAAATTTAGATTATGTTTCCAAAAATATAAGGTATCTTTCACTATGGAGTTTAAACATAAGAGGCAACTACTTCAATCAAAAGAAAAGAAAAACACATTCTGTGTCTCTTTTAACAAGATGCTCAAAGTATCACTCAGAGTTCCATGGTGCACCTTATGAAAACTTCGCACCGTACATGAAAACCCATATTTACAACTTGAAGGTTGACATGAGCCAACTTAGCACTCACATTTCAAAGGCAACTTTTTCTCTCTGAAAGAATATTTTCAGTAAGTTTACACAGAAGTAATTATCCTACTGTTTTTGTCACCAGTAAAATAAACTAACCATTAGACAGAACTAACTAAAGGGAGACTAGGGTTAAATACTAATGTCAATTGCCTTTCTATCAGAAATGAAGACAAAACATGGGAACAGAAACAATGTTCCAAGGAATGGTGTCTCTCTTTATAAAATGGTTACTTCTACCCAGCTTCTCTAAGTACCAGGATAAGGTAGGGATATTGCAAGCAAGAGTGCCAGCCTGTATCTTGTTCTTCAATTAGGGTTTGATCAGAAGGACAAGACTTGCCCATGGATAAGCTAGGAGTATATTCTGCTGGCTCACCAGCTTTTATTAGCCAAAATAAATCAGTTTAATTAAATAGATGCCATGTGTGCACCTCCCTGCAGGAAGACTGGGAAAAAAACAGATAAGGAGATTCTTGCCACAACCAACTCTATACTACTTCATAGGGATAGAATAAAAACTACGTATAGTATGGCAATAAGTGTATGTGTATATGGGATCCTCTTATAGCCCAGAGACCTCTGTATTATCCCATTTTTCAGGTAAGTAAACAGGAACTCCAAGAACTAAAACTGAACAAAGTCAAATAACCAAACAGTGCAAAGGTGAGATTTAAAGGTTAGGTTTCTACCTCTCTGACCCTCCTCAATAAAAGAATATAAGGAAAGTTGCATGCAAGCAAATGGATTGATATCTAGTATAGTCCTTTATGGAGCTTTATTCAAAAAGATAATTGGCTTCCAAGTGAATGTTTGAATATATAATCTATGTGGCAGGATTGCCAATCAAGACCTTCAATAATAAATCCCCCCAGATGCTTGGCAGTGGAGATTGTTGTCCCCATTTTTCCACCTTCTAATCTGTCTACCACCCTCCATCTTTTGGTTTTCATTTCTTTCCCTTGGTAGCCATGGTAACGCCCAAAGATAAAACACAGGCAGGAGGTTTTTGCAAGTATCTGGAAAACGTGGACGCTGGCCAGCAGTCTTCATCAGTCTAACACTGTGCAGCTCACAAACAAAGCGGCACCCTTCTCATTCTCTCCCATTCATTTCCCTCCCACTTCGTGCATGGCAGCCAAGGCCAGTTGTGAAGCTTATGAGATGTCTGTCTGGCACATTTGTATTCATAACTTGCAGATCAGTCTTCACAATGTAGTGAAAGCAAAAAAAAAATTTGCTTGCACTAAAAGTATCAGATCCCTCCCCACACTCCTTATTAACCCTTTGCTGAAAACAAGGCATTAGTCAGAAATGAGCTCTTCTGTGAGATGTTCTGTTCATTGTCTACCTTAATCGGATATGACTGTTTAAATCGCAGTACTCATTGTCAGTATCCTGAATATTCAATGAAATTTTACTACAGTAAGGTTCTTAGAATTTCTCTGCTGGATTGTGAATACTGAAAGAAACAAGAATGGAATCTGAAAACAGGCTTATGTTTCAAAGTGTTGTCTTTAAAAACAGCCATGATTAATCTGATTTACCTAGCCAGAATACCTAATTATTGATTACATGCTTATAAAGTAGAAGGAATTTAAACAATGATCATCTGTTGGGAACACATTAAAACATGGCGGGCTTGCAGACAAAAATACAGTATGGATTTCTGTGATTGGAGATAGGTGTAAAAGTTACCATTTGTGAAAACTTTATTATATTTGAATTGCTCTATTTGACACTGAAGATTATTATTTAGAATTAGTCATTTTTAAATTCATTTGCTTTCTCTTCCAAAGCACTAATGGCTTTCTAGGGGACAACAATCCTTAAGCATCCAGCTTACCCTCAGGGTGCAAGACAGGGATTTTGTGATTCCTTGACCTCTTCAATTCTAGCAATAGGTATGTTGTGAGGGCCTAGTAAATCTGAGTCAGAGATGCTTTATATACACTATCTTATTCATTCATTCCACAATCTTTTGTGATACAGATTTCTAGACCCATTTCATGATCAAGGAAATTGCTCCACACTCTTTCTTTCCAACTTTGAGCTATTTACCTTTGAGCTATTTACAGGTTCTGTCACCTGTCATCCTCATAAGCATTTGAATATATTCAACTATGAGCCCTCCTTCTCACCACCACATTCCTTGTCCTTGCATTTCTCCCATGAATCCTCTGGTCCTTTATCTCCTCTTTTTCACAGTCCATCACATCTTTTGTACAAAATTCTCCCTCATTCAGCCATTTCAAAGCTTTTTCTTTGCGGGACCCATGATTCCTACAAATCTGCTTCCAATTCTTCAATTGTACCCAGGTTAGCACTCATCAATCCCAAGTAAACCCTACCCTCAGAGATCACCAACTAGCGATGAGGAAAGTCAAGAAAACAACTGGGTTGTTTGCACACTAGCAATCCTAATCAACCTCAATTTAGTTCTCATTTTTCCTTAGTGAGACTTTAATACATTTGTTTGATTCCTTATCACATTCCTCAAACATTATTCCAAACCTTTTGCCCTTAAACTCCTAACCACAGTCGC
Organism: Solenodon paradoxus; assembly: GCA_004363575.1. Taxonomy (NCBI): domain Eukaryota; kingdom Metazoa; phylum Chordata; class Mammalia; order Eulipotyphla; family Solenodontidae; genus Solenodon; species Solenodon paradoxus. The sequence continues at coordinate 804,782 of RJWH01000149.1, read as the reverse complement.
TCATATCTTTGTCTCAACAATGAGCTCACATCCCATTTTACCAAAGTGATTGAAGCCTTTTGATACGAAATACAGTTTTCTCCTCTTTGTTGCAATCATTTTTCCCCTTTTTCTTCCATCTTACAAGGAGAAAAATGCTTCATCTCAGAATCCATACCATCATGTATTGCCTTTCAACAAATTAAATGACACAAGAAGAAAATAATCAGTCAAATCTGGAGTGTGAGACATTCTATAATATAAATGAATCCATTTTTCCAGCAAGTAAATGGCAGAGGAGGAAAGGGCTGTGGGTGAAGGATTGTTAGATATTGAATGAAACATAAAAGAAACAATAACCAAATGCAATGTATAGAGGTATACGGATGCCAATTTGAAGAAACTGTATGTAAAGGAACATTTGGAGACAACTGAGAAAAATTAACTATGGGCTGGTATTACATGAAAATGAGAAACTGATGTTAATTTTTTAGGTCTGATAATTGCAGATACTTATGAAAACAAAATCCTTGTTAGTTTAGCAACGCATACTAAATAATTATGGGTGAAGTGATACATAGTATGGGAATGTGTTTTAAAATACTTTGGCAACTTTTTTTTTCACTGTGAGGAACAGACAAAACAAATTTTGAGAAACACTGATAATTGCCAAAGCTGGTTGATGAGATAGACTGCCTCTACTCTTGTGTGTGTTTGATAAATACACACACAATTTTGAAAATAGCAAAGCAACTGAAAATCTTTTAAAGATCATTATTTAAAAAATCATTCCTTTTCTGTAACATTTTAAATCTCTGTATTTATTTGATTCCCCCATTCCCTCTGCCTTCAAACAAGCTGCTTCTTTTGTCCTAATCTTCTCTGAATAGCAGTTTCTGGAAGCTTATAATTATCTCCTTCTTTACCCAAAACCTGAAATTTCAAGAAAGGAGCCCAGATCACTTCTGCCTTTCCAAAATTACATTAATGCCTTAGACAATCCCTTCTATCTCTCATTCCTAGTAACAGAACTTCTGTTCTCATCTCAACTTTGTCCCTTCTAAAACTAAAGTAGCATGCCACTACCCCCAACATAAACAGAGTCTACTTCTCTGACCTCTGTCTTTCTGGAGCCACCCATCTCTTCTCTTCCAGACCATTCTGAATGCTTTATTCACATGTATTAACTTCCATGTGCAGGTATTATTATCAACTCCATTTCATGAAAGAGAGAAATTGAGGCTATGGGAAGTTGAATAACTTGCAAATAGTAGGACTGGTAGTATCTGATGGGCCTGAGAACCTCAGCCATCTGACCTTTTGCTCATGCCCTTGACCACCATGCTGCATGCCTCTTGCAGAAGGTCAGCTTAGGACTCCTACTCTACACCTGTGTCTGGTTTTCAATGCCACAAGGAGGTAAGTACATTTGGAATTTTGAGGTTCAATCACAAAGTTATGCTTGCCCAAAAGAATGGGTGACCTTTTTGCTATATTAATGGAGTCATCTAATATTCAGTACTCACTAAAATCATTATAAAACTAATAAATTAGTCAGCAAAATGATTCAGATATAACTAAAGAACAAATTAAAGCTAAAGAACAAATTGGACAAGAGTTAGTGAGCAAGTACATTATTGTCTGGCATTGCTTAAAGTCAATATTAATCATTTTATTTAGAGATAACTGGATAATAGAAGTATTTTAGGCAAGGATAGGGTAGCTATCTGAAGACATGCAGGCATTTCAAATGTAAACAGTTCAGTTTTCTCTGACAACCATATTTTCCTTTTGTTTTCAGTAGTTCCCCATGAGGATAAATTCCAAATTCCTACCTGTCCAGATTCATTGCTACCACACTTCCTGGTATATTCAACACTCTTTTTTTGAGTTTCCCAATGGGTGATGGAGTCTAAGTTGGCCTCTGCAAGTTTGTTTTTGTGGTCCAGAATTTCTTTGTTTCCATCATCTACCTTTGAGCCCATGTTGAATTATAATTTCCTAGGTCTCTCCATCTTTCCATCCTTAGGACTCTTAGAGTGCTTTCTCAGCCTTACACTCCTCCTTACATTGTGAGCATTTGTATCCATGTTTTCTGGAGCTCAGCAGCAGTTGAGAGCAGAGCAGCTGACAGGTGTGGGGATAACCCATTAAAGCAACAAATCAAAAATGAAGAGCCAAGTCTTTAATCACTTGCAGTCATCATTTAAACCCAAATCAAAACCCAGGAAAGCACCAACTGCCTCAGTTCCCCTTTCCACTGTAGAAGGGTGCTCACTGACTGAGGGCGCTTTCCAGTTCCCAACTGTTTTAACAGTCTCTGAGGTGGGGCTCTGAGGGCAAATGGGATGGGATAGGAGTGGACTGAATCATTGTGGTGGGGAGTGTTCCCAAGTTCTCTACAAGGAGACTTTGGCAAGGCACCTTCAGAGACATCTGCATGGGGCCTCTGATGTCGAGATCTAGGAAAAAAGGTACTAAGGCTGGAAATGTAAACACAGGTTTCCCCCACTCTCTGAAAGTTCAGATTAAGCTACTTCACTCTAAAAAAAACTTACCTCTTTTTGCTATCTGAAAGAAGTTCAAAGAGGGTTTTTCCGCTTATGACAAAAGACTAAAAGCAAAAACAGCACTCAGAGTTTGTTTTGTAGCCTTTCTAGGTTTTCTAGAGGCAGCATGCCCAAGAGTAGTCCTGTCATATTCCTTCCCTGGGAAATCCTTTACACAGTAAGTCCTCACTTAATGTCTTGTTAGGTTCTTGGACTTCAGGCGAAATGAGTAATGAAAGTAGGTCTCCAATAACATCATTTCATTCAACATCTGCCAGAATTTTTTTTTCTCATCCACAATATAGTGAAAGGACATTGAACAAAATCATGTTTTTCAAAGACCTAGATTACAGGCTGCTATTTATCATATCATTCTGGCTTTTACTATATGTTAATGTTACTTTAGGCTTTATATGCTATTTGCTATGATTTGGTAGATTAATTTTGGGAGTCTGGGAAGATTCAAAACATTTTACATATAAATTAATGCTAATTACTTCTTAGTTTATTCCATTTCAACTTTTAAAAAAATTCATTGAAATACTCTCTTTTGGGGGAAAAATCAGAACTGGGTACAGGGAGAGGGCAGAGATCAGACCCCCTGACTGAAACTCCCTACAAAGACTGAAACTGAGTCCTAAGACTGGTGACTGGTATAGGGAGGGTGATTTACCCCATAAGGTCTATCAGATAAAGACCTTTAATGGCCTATGACAGGCCTGAAAAATCACACGTAGGATTTTAACCTAGAACAGACTCCTTACACATCCTTTTGTCTGCTGTACTGAATTTTAAATTTCTTGAAGTCATTAGATATGACTTGTCTTTATTTCTCAATACAAAGCAGTAGCTCAACCACACTAAGATTTTGTTGATTGAATAGAGACCTATTTCACTTAAGTATTTTTACACTCCAACTGGAAATCCATGGAAATGTGATATACTTGTTCAGGTATGAAATCTTTAGAAGTTCAAATTTAATAAGCTTTAACAATGTCATGCCCAAGACTCACCGGATTCAAGTCTTGGCAAAACATCAACTCCTATACCTTTTGCAATTTGAAAACAAAATAGTCTGGTTTAGTAAGTTCAGAAATTAACACATAGAACTGCTATTTCCATTATCAAGTTATATTGCTAATTGATTCTAGTGCTTATAACAAAGGTTTCAAAGTATATAGTCTAATTCATACTAAGAATGATGAGGTTCATAGTACTGACTGCTCTTTAGCTTGCCTTTATTATTAATGTCAGCTAATTTTAGAAATATCTGATTTTGCTTAGCCTGGATGTTTTTTTCAGTTTGATTATACTTGAAGCTGCACATTTCAAATGCTTGGAATTTGAGCACCGCATCTTCAAGACAATTTCTCAGGCAATCTACAGGGAAAACCATGATTCTGGTACACCTAGAGGGAAGGCTATGTCTTATGTCTCTTTGCACCCCCAGTAAAAACTATAGATCCTGGCATGTATGAAGGATTCTCCTGCCAAATCTGAGTATTCTATACTCATTTGTCAAACTGAACTGACTTGCACTTTATCTTGAAAGTCTGACATTTAAATAATTGTCAGTGTTACTTGGTTTTATTTGGAAGGATTTCTGGGTTTTGAATTCCTGACTTCTATATTATATTTCTTTACACATATTAATACATTAATATTTCAGATTTTATCATCAAGTGCCATTAATCTTGCTTTGGATAAAGCCAGATATTAACTTTTGATCACACATATTTAGAGAACAGTAAGCTTTAATAAAGTTGGAAATAATATTATTAGGTTTTACCAGTCATTTCCAAGTTGGTGTTGCAGATATTCTGAAGAAATTTACTACTTCTTGTTCTGCTTATTGACTTTAAGTCATAGAACATCTTCACTCATGCGTTCTCTTTTTCATTTGTTCCTTACACCAGGTATAAATTATCTTTGATAAGAATTGGAAAAGAGGGTGTTTTCTTATAAAGAATAATGGCCCATGCTTGAAAAATAGGATATCTGTACAAACACATGACACAAGTAATAAAAATATCATATGAAAATCCTCAACCAAACCGTAAGCATAGAAAGACATTAATGTCAAGTAAACTATGAAAAAGAGTCAATGAATACCTTTTGTAACTAATTATAGCCTATGTCACACAGAAAATAAAAATGTGTTTCCAACTATTTGTTGTACCTGCTAAAACTAAATGGAATCAGATATATAGGTATTTCCCTGGTAGTTAAAAGAGGTTAGTATCCAAGTGCTGTGTAAAGACGTTAAATACCAATTTTAGTCTGTACTGAGACACTGTTCTCTTGAAATTGTAAATAAATGAGAAGAGTTCTAAATAGATTCAGTGCACTGCTCTCTAAGACAAAAGAAAACAAAACAAAAATTTCAGGATGTAATAAATGCATTGTGAATAGCTCTCTCTGGAAAAAAAAAATTGCAAAACAGAGGTGAGGTATTATTGAAAATCACTGAGTTTCCCAGATCACAATGCTGCTGGTGGTAAACCTCTAATTTTTTTTAAATATAGATATGCACATATAATACATAATACATTAAGCCCTTTCTATAGAAATATACAGTACCCAAAGCTCCTCATAATTCCATAATTCCATAATACATATAATGAAAAAATATATTCATTAAAAACACTGGCATGATTGTGCACATAGAAAATTATAAGAAACAAATAAAAGTCAGAACTGATAACTGTATTTGGCAAGCACATAGGATATAAGCTAAACATGTAAAAATTGATCACATTTTACATAGGTATAATGACTATATAGAAACTAAATAACCAAAATACTATTTAAGACTTCAAAGAAGATGAAATGCTTAGATATAAACTTATTAAAACATAATGTCTATGGAGAAAATGATAAAATGACAAAATTATCAAAGAAGACTGACATAAATGGAGAGAATACACTTCATGAATTGGTAAACTCAACACAGTAATAATGTCAATTCTTCCTAAATTGTTCTGTAGATTTAATGCAATTTCCATCTCAACCAGATAGTTTATAGATATAGATAAACTTGTTCTAAAATTTGTATGGAAAAACTCAGGCCCTAGAATAATTAAAACTGTCTTAAGCAAAAAACTACTTACACACAACTGGAAAAAGCATACATACTCCAGTAATCAAGAGAGTGTGGCATTGGCAAAGGAATAAATACATGGATCGATAGAATAGAATACAGAACCCAGCAACAGACACACACAATTATATTCAATTGACTTTTGACAAAGGTACAAAACAATTCAATGGAGAAAGGATAGTCTTTTCTTTCTTTTTTTTGTTGCTGGGTTTTTTTTGTTTATTTTAAAGGAAAGGTACAGGTAGGGATGAAGGAGGATAGGCAGGCAGGAAGAGAGAGGAAAAAGAAGTATTTTATTTATTTTTATTTAGCTGCTCATCCGGTTGTCCCTCTACCTTTGGACCCTGGGACACGAACCCAGTCCTTGAGATGTACCTGACTTGCGCACACCTGATCTAACCACGAAACCATCAGGGTGTGCCAGGATAGCCTTTTCAATAAATGGTGCCTATAATTGGGTAGTCATAGGCGAACAAGTAATCTCAACATAAACCTTAAAGTTTATGCTAATATTAACTCAAAATTAATCTCCAATGTAAATGTGAAGCAAAAATAGAATTTTTAGAAATAGCATAGGAACTCTGTAGGATTGATTGTTATGGGGGCAAACTGATGCTATCTCCAGAAAGGTAGTGTCAGACATTAACTAAATTATAGGCTGTCCAGCTGGTGGTGTAGAACTGCTCATGGTTCTGTGGATCCCCACACCACACACACACACACACACACACACACACACACACACACACACGTTGGATTGGAATTGATGATCAGAATTTTATAATACAAGATGCTACAATTGGGGGAATCTAGGTGAAGGGTCCAAGGGACCTCTCTGTATCATTTATTGACATAAATCTACAATTTCTTCAAAATAAAAAGTTTATATTTAGAAAGGCATTGATGCTTAATAATTTGCATAATACTCACTATAGAAATTCATAACAGTCAAGAAAAATAAGGGCTAGAAATTAGAGACCATAGACAGAACTTCCCAGAGTGAGTTCATGGAAGAATTGGCTTGGGAATCAAAAAGAAAAGTGATCATTCCTTTTGCAGAGTAAAAATAAGGAAACAAAACTTTCCATTTCTATTAGAAGGATGAGGTAAGGCAAATTTCAGTGACATACCAGGCAAGCAAGGGTGCTGTGTCTCTGTAAACATTTCCAATGACTGCAATGACAGGTCTTACACATAATCCATGCGCTCTAAACAACCTTGTTGCAAAGCATAGAGCTAGAGCATACCAGTTCCCGGAGAGAATAGCTTAGCTCCTTTCAGTACATCTTAGGGTGGCAGTGGGACTAGCCCAGCTGTCTTTCTCAGTATAGGACATTAGCAACCTTTTACAGCATATCCAAGCTCTCAATTTCTCTTCAGTGGGACATGCCTTGAAGACATGGGATGTAAGATGGAACCAAAAAAGAATTCAGTCTGAGTAGATGTTTAGAAGAGGATAAAAGGATCTATTGGAGCAGAGATGTAGGAAATCAGAAAGTCTAAAATGTTTTTCAGGTTCTCTGTTTCAAGTCACTGATACTATGAAAGGATACCAAACACTTAGGTGCTTAGAAAAGAATCACTTTTTCTACTGTCTCAACAATACCTGTATTTATTGTTACCTCTAAGAATAAAATATATCACCACCTTTAAGCATGAAAATAGTTTAACAATCTTTGAAAAATAAGCTATAGTTTTGTTATGAACTTCAAATAAATCTATCTATTCTTATATTTTTGAAAGCCTCATTTTTTAGAAGTCCTTTATGGCGTATTTAAAATTCCTTATTTTAAGAAATAATTTATTTTTCATCATAGTCTAACCTTAATAGAAATAAAAAAAAACTGATTCTTCCACTCTGATCTACTTCATTGCTTTGAAGGTTTTGTATATGATGGAGCCTTAGTCCAACTTCCTCTTCCAATAGATAAGGAGCCAGAACTTTGATGGGCAATGGGGCTTACCTGATGCCACACAGCTGAAAGGAGGAACTGAGAACATGTCAGATTGAATTTAACAACTGGCAGGTGAAATTAAAGTGATCATAACTTTGGAAGAAATCAACCAACCATGTGTTAAAGTCCTTGATACCCAGAGAGGGGAATTCTGAACCACATTAGAGGTGGACTTGAGAATAGAAAAGTTCACAAAAAGGAAAACAAATAAAGGCCTATATTTGGGGATGTGGTTGCATAGATCTCCAGAGGGATTGTTTTTAAAGACTGTATAAAACAGATGGAATGAGAAAGACTTCATGAAGTTTAAATGCCAGATGAATTGCACAGACCTATAATTTCAATAATGTTGAAGGACTAAATCACAGAACCAATTATGACTGCATAAAAAGCAATAATAATAGTAAATAACTCTAGCTAGCAAAATAAAAATACTTATGAAATTACTTTATGAGAAAAAATAATGAGGGTTTTATCAATTTCTAATGGTAGATGGGTTTATGTTCACTGGACCAGAGAGGGTAAAAATCAGCTTTGATTTCATTCCATAGTCTGTTGAAGAAATTCATCTTCGGTTTTAAAAGGATAGAAGGAAAGAGAGCCCAATAGTCTCTCATTCCTTCACCTATTTATCAAAGAAAACATTAGGTTTGACATGCCCCGGTGGCCTAACACTCCGGTTTGCTACCTCTGGCCAAGCACAGTCCACATACATTCTAAGAATCATGCTTTACGATCCAGGGCTTAGAAGAAAAACTGGAATAAAATGCTTCTTCCTCCTCTCTATCCCTTTCTGCCTGCCTATTTGCCTTCCTTCCTGCTGCACCTTTCCTTTAAAAAAAAGAATCATACAGTATACTAGGTACTTTACAAGGGGTTCAAAAGTGACTTCAAGTGGCATAGTAAATAAAAATATAACAAGGCTCTAAAGGGGAGCAAAACCAGGTGGTATTGTTTTCTCAAAAAGTTTACTGATTTACTGTAGGAGACATATTAGTTCAATTGCCACCCAAACAAATACCAAATTAAGTTTCCATATTTCAGTGAAGGAACGTATACAGTGCTATGACAGCAAATATTAGGAAGATTTGAGTTAGAGGAACAAAGAGTATATGAGGAAGTAGTTGGTAAGGCCACTTTGAGAAGAGATGACTGAGTTGAGGTCTGAATATGAGTGGGATTTAAATTAGGATAAAATTATAGCAGAGAACAACCTGCATAATAAAGTCAATTATGAATGCAAGACATGAGGAATAAGCTTAATTACTGAAAGAAGGCCAGTGTGGCCAGGAATAAAGAGGCAGAGGCAGTATGATGTAACTGTAGATATAGGTCGGGCCAGCCTAGACTGGCTTTTCCAAACCATGGTCAAGATTTTTACTTGCATTCGTGAACAAACTGAATGCATCGATATGGTATGACATAATCAGATTTCTATCTCAAAAAAACCCACCATGTTTGAGTGGAAGTTGGCTTGTACCCAGTTAGGAAGTTATTACATCAGACTGGGTAAGAAATAATGACATTTGAGCTGGTGTGGGAGAAGTGTAGCTAACAATAATGGGGGAATGTGAAAAGCATCTTTGGAAGGTATAATCCATTGAATAATTTGATGAATTGAATACCTTGGAATAAGATGTCTATGAATATTTTCTAGTGTCCCAGTTTTCAAGATCCGACCAGATGGTGGTGCCCTTCCCCAAGCTAAGAAACAGTAAAGAAGACCAGAATAGGGGCTGGAAATCAAAAGAGCAAGAGAGTTTGGATTTTGTTTTGAGTCATTAAAGTAGACATGTCAAGGTCTCTGTCAGATATATAATCCTGGCATCCAGAGACAAGGTTTCAGTCAGAGGAGAGACTAAGAACGCTTTTTGCTAATTCTAAGATGCCAAAATCTCTTGCATAGACTATACTCTAACCTCCTCTAGAGGATAGATGGATGGATAGATAGATGAACGGACAGGCAGACAGACAGATAAGAAAGTTGATAGAAAGGTAGATGACAGATTAGAGGTGGGTGGATGGATGGATGGATACATAGATAGAATCAATTGTTAGGAGAAATTGAATTTATAATCTTGTATCTATGGTCCCAAATCTTTTAGGAATCATGCATTAAAAGATTAAGTATCAAAAGAATGGTAATAGACAAGTATGTGGAAGAGAAAATATCTAATTCCACAAACATAAACTGGCAAGTTTAAACTTAAGCACCAAAGGACTCTAGAACAAATGAGTAATAGAATGATTTGTGAACTTTTCAAAAAGAAAATCACAATTACTAGGCTAAGGCAATTACAGGCTAAAGCTTAGTCAAACTCTTCTATTTCTTTTGTTTAAAGAATTATCATTAAAATGTGTTTGACTTAGGAACTGGATTTCAGAAAGACATTTGACAAATTCTCTCAAAATATCCTATGAATGATGTAAGCTAGATGATGACATCATTTGGTAGATTGACAGCTGACTCCAAAAAGTCAATTTCTGGTTCATCGAAAAGTAACTAATAGTGATGTGCTGTGCATTGTCCATAGTACAGTGTTTTCCTAACATCATTACATTTATATTTTAACATTTGACTGCAGAAAATGTTTCATGACCAAATTAATAGGTGATAAAAATGTTTTAAAAAAGAATATCTTGAATCCTAATGTTTTCTTATAGGACAGTTGTTTTTCATCTTGTGACAATTTCACACCTCTCCCTCAAGATAGTTGGTAATTTTCAGAGATAAATTTTGTTTTCATGACTGGGGCGAGGCATAGTAAGGGGTGAGGTGATGCTCCTGGCATCTAATGGGTAGAAGCCAGGAAGCTGATACACATCCTGCAATGCCCAGGAAAGCCTGCTCCCCACCCCAAGAAAGAATTTTCCATTCCAAATACAATAGGCTCACTGTTGAGAAGACATAATATAAGTGAAGGGATTTAGAAAAAAGTGGGGGGGGGGTCAAATATAGCCAGAATTACTTGAAATCAGTATACCATCTTACATTTACATCCTCCAAATATCGACTATAGAAGTCATGGACAAGGAATTAGAGGATTTCATTTCTAATTTATTCCTTTTAATACAAACAGAGTTAAGAGGAGTCTCCTTGCCACAGTTACTCATTCTAGGAATATAAATCCATTCCCAGAGAGTGTCTTACAGTCTCAGTGTTTCTATTTTTTTTCCTGCATAAAACATGATAAATTTATTGTAAGCTGGAAAATGGTCCCAAAAGACATATCCTCATTTTTGTAGCTCTTATTGGGGGAAGGAAGTACTTTGCATATGTGATTGATTTAGATTATCTGGGTGTCATTGCAAGTGCCCTAGTAAGAGAAAGTCAGAAGGCGATAACACTCACAAAAAAAGAAGGATGTGATCATGGAAGTAGAGTGCAATGAGCTGTCACAGGTGAAGGAATGGTAAAATCCATTAGAAACTGGAAGAGGCAAAGAATGGATTCTCCCTTAGAACCTCTGATGTACAACCATGTCAATGTCTTTATTTTGGCCTAGTGATAATAATTTCAAAACTTCTGGATTCCAGGAACTTGAGAGAATAAGTTTTTATTGCTTTAGGTCATCAAATTTATAGCAATCTGTTATGGCAATCATAGGAAATTAATAGTTTGGTACCAGAAATGGAATATTGCTGTAATAAATACCTAAAAATAGGAAAATGGCTTTGGAACTAGATAATGAGTAGAGACTCAGAAAATTTGAATCATGTAATAGTGATATAGATTCCCTCAAACAGAAATATGGATGTAAAATATATTTGTTGTGAGAGCTCCAAGGAAAACAAGAAGCGCTGTAGAGGAAAGCATATATCATCTTAGAGATTACAAATATCATCATGACCAGAATGTTTGTATAGATATAAATATTAAAGGCAGATTTGATGAGAATTCAGGAGGAATAAGGAACATAATTATTGGAAACTGGAAGAAAGGTGATCTTTGTAATATAGAGGCAGAAACTTTAATGCATTGGGCCCTATAGTTGTATGGAAAGCAGAATTTGTAAGTGATCAAGTTGGATATTTACCAGAGGAGGTTTATGAGCAAAAAGCATTGAAGATGTAGCCTGGTATTTTCTTGCTGTTTATAGCACAATTCAAGAGGAAAAAGATAAATTGAGAAACTATTGAGCAAAAAGAAACTGGGACTTGATGATATAGGGAACTCTCTTTATCTAGATTGCAAAGGTTGTTCAAATAGAAGATTTTCCTCTAGGAAAGCTTGCTCTGGAGATAAGAACGAGGGTGACTATGACTTCTGGTAGTCATCATATTAAAAGTGATCAGGTGTCTAACTCATGGTTATACTGAACTATCTCAGTGGAAGTCAAGAATAGAGATGGAATTATCCAGGAAAGTTACATAAAGGACTCTCTTGTCTAATAGTGAGAATCTTCATGACGTACATGAGAGATCAACAAAGTTTTTCAAAATGTTGTAATAGCAGAAGCACTGCCAGGATGGGCTGAAGAAAACAGAGAGTTGAAACAAAAGAAGTTTGTCAAACTCCCAAATTTCTATATTCAAAAATCAGATTGATAAAACCACTAAATTATTGATATGTGCACCATTCAAAAAAAGGGAAGAATTATCCCAAGGGCCCAGCTAGAATTGTTGGTACAGTAAAAGAGCCCCGAGATACGGGTGTAGAGTCAGAGCCTGAGTCACAGGCACAGAGACAGAGAGTAGAATCGAGGTCCTAGTGTGCAGTTCTTAAAGTCACAGAGAATTACTTTTATGCCTTAAAAGCTAGCAAAATGTGTCTTGCTGGATTTGGAATTTTCTGGAATGGGCAATCCCTCTATTCCTTACATTATTCCCTTTCAGAATTGAACAGTTATCCTTTCCTGTCCAAATTTGATTTCTGTCCAACAGGTGCATCATTGAAGAGGAAATTTATCCAGGATGGACCTTGAAAGGAACTTATCCTAGATTATCCAAGTGGTCTTTAAATGCAATCACACTTATCCTTTAAGAAAGAGACTGAAGGAATATGGGGATCATCCACACATACAGAGTTGAAGGCAATGTGAAGAGGAATCAGAGAGATAAAGCCAAAAGTCACGAAACACCAAGTCACCAGAAGCTAGAAAGGTAAGAAATATCTTTCTCCAAGAGCCAAAAAAGGGAGTACAGCCCTGAGACTCTGACCTCTGATGTGAGAGTATAAATTTTACTTTTGAGCTATCAAGCTTAAATTAACTTGTTACAGCCCTATAGGAAACTAACTCTAAAAATATAAAGAAAAACAGTGATGTAATGACAGTGGGGACATTAAGCAACCAATGTTTTCATATGACTGCACATTCAGAGTTATGTGACCGTCATATAAGCAATGTCACCTGAGACTCCCTTAACAGATTATAGCATAAGTAAGCAATGTTCTGTTTCCCACTGCAGTGTTCATGCAACTGTATTATAACCAGTTCTCTTTGCTCCAACTTTGGAAAGACATTAACAAAGTAACATCTGTTTTAAAAAAAAAATTCCAAAAAGAGAAAGAAACTCTGCATATAACAAAGAGCTGAAGAAACCCATAGCAGTGTTTATAGCTTATCTTGAAAAATGTTTGCAAGGAATATAACAGATGACTCAGGATTCTGCCTTGTGAAGAAGGGAAGAAATTATCTCATTTTCTTTGGCTCTAAAGATGAAGACCTGTATTAAGGTGATGCTAAAGAGAGGCAGGTTTAGTATTTATTAATCCAAAATCTCAAATTTTGATGTAACTGCCTCAGTCATGCCAGATTACCTGATACCTTAAGGATTCACAGATTTAAATGATTCATTGTTTGAGAATGTTATATGGGGAATTCCTTCTTAAAGTAGCAGATTTACAGATAGAATGCCTGAAATGTTCATTAAAATGATTCTGTAATTCTGTTGCCCTTAGAGGGAATAGAATAAGTCAGATTTCTATCCTATAAAATTAGAAGATTTGTTCATTTGTTGCTTAATCGCCTCTTCTTTGAGCAAAATAAGAATAAAAAGATACTTCTTTTATCTTTACCGATAGTGTTACTAGCCAACATTGACCTCTAAACACTCCCAATTCTTCTTGATTTTCCCAGTTGTAGAGTCTAGCATAGAACTCAGTCCTGAATCTGGATTTAACCAAATATAAGCTATAATTAAATAAGAGCAGCATATATTCTACTTTTCTGTTGAAGTACCTACCAGCACAAGCTCACATTTCCTTTTCTAAAATGATGAATTGTTCAAACTTTGCACCTTTCCTAAGTATTTCTGAACTTTATTTCATAAAACTTGCTGATCCTTCTCATATAAATAAGAAAAACTTGGCAGGAAGTGAACAAAGTTCTATTGGTTTCTAACAAATGCTATCCTCCAAAGAGTGCTAGAGTCCTCAGCCAACTTACGGTTTCTTATTTCTCTTCTCTTTCTCATGTTCGCTAACCAACTTGAAAAACAAGACAGAACCCAAGGGAGAAGGCGAACCCTCCTCTGGCTATGCCTATAAAAGAGAAAAACAATACAGAAACCAAAGAATCAGTTATTTGAGAAAGACAATATCAAACTACTGCTTTTTTTCTAATATTTTAATGACCTCTATACCAGCAGAGAGGTTATTAGCTCCTTCCAAGCTGAAAGTGCTCATCATGTAACAGGCATGATCCGTTTTGCCCAGGGCTCCAGCTGAAGATAAAATTACCAAGAAGAAATCAGATTTTTGTCAATGGTTTCCAAATATTCCACAGGAACCCACCACTCTAAATGGATTCTTTTTTAGAAAGAGATGGTTGGAAGTTACAATTGACGTACATTATCATTCACAATATAGCCAGTTAATTTATAATGATTTATAATTTAAAAATATTTATTTGATCTTCATCTCCATTTCTGACATGGAACTCCTAAAACCTTTGGAATTTCCTAAATGAATAAAATAATAAAGGTACCTTTTGATATGTTAATGAGATGACTTTATGGAAAACCCTCTAAGTAACCTAAGGATGAGGACTGATTACTGGAACCCCAAACCTGTAACTACAGGGTTGGAATTTTTAGTTCAACTTCTCCAACTTAATCTCCAGAGATGGGAGGGGGAATCAATAACCAATGATTGAATCAGTCATGACTGTAAAAAAAATACCCTAAAGGACAGAGCTTAGAAATCTCAGGGTTGGTGAGCATGTGTAGATGTAGGGAGAATGGAGCACTGTGGAAGGTATAGTAGTCTGAATCCTTTTTCCAGACCTTGCCCTATACAGCCTGAGGGTTAAAGGGCACATTACAAAAACAAAGTGTATCCACAGCAACTTACACTTGCTTTCATTGATCTGAAAACCTTGTCTAAGCTAGTTGTTATGTAACTTTGATTATAATTAACCTGGGGAAAAATTCACAAGCACCAGTCTTAACCAATATGACCATTCTTTTTCTAAAACATATAAACAAATCAGCAAATATTTATTTGAGTCCATTGATACTAAGAGAATTCTAAAGCCAGGATTTCAACTTAAATTTAAGTTTACATCTAAAAGTTGGAAAATAGAATACTACACCAAAAATGTTTCTAGTTTTATATACATATATATATGTGTATATATATATATATATATATATATCTCAGAGCAGTTCATTCATCAACCAACACAAATGCACTGAAATCCCCAAAACATATGATCATCACTAACAAAAATGATTGTAATGCATTTTATTCATATCAAAATGTCATGTAAATGCTGAATAATTATGTCATTTCATATCTGATTTGAGAGGCAAAGCATTTGTATTTGGCAAGACTTGTTCCTTTGTGCCTAATTACTGAGCAACAATGAAATTGACTATAAACAATGACTGACAACTATTCGCAGAAGCTTTCATGTTTTTAAGCTAAAACATTTTATATTGTTATTGACAGTTCTTATTTAGTCTAACTTATGGAAAAGTCACAAAAGTTTACAGATACAGTGAATGGCGAAATTATTTTCTAGGAACTAGAAATCCAGTTTGATTTCCATTCAGCAAGACAAATGACATACCTTCAAAATCGTGATCAACTGGTATATTGAGTTTATTAAACCAATTAGGTATAGATAGAAAGCATTTATTAGCACAGAACATACTTAACTCCATTATCACTAAAACCTAAATGAATATATTTCTTTCATAAAGCAATTATATATTCTTAGCCTTATAATAATATATCCTATAGTTTTTATATTCATTCTAATTCTCAGATGCCAGCAGGATATCTAAGAATTCACCTCAATTCTAATACTGTCTACCCAGAGGTACCATCACATTCCGCTTGTTAAGGACTCAGTCTCCCAGAACTACAGCCTCCACTTTAGAAGTTAATCAGAAGCCTAGGCTGGTACTTGTGCTTCTGATCTACCTGCTACAAACTGGGGGTCCCCACAACCCTCCTCAGATTGTGGGTGCCAGTCACAACCCCAGGTTGCTACCTGTGCTAACCAACTAGCCATATAAATCAGAGGTTCCCAGAGTCACCACCTCTGGTTTGATTAATTTTCTTGGGTTGCTCACAGAAGTCAAGAAACCCATTTCTCACTAGATCAGTTTACTATAAAGAGTATTATTTGGAAGAGTCAGATGCAAGAGATGCTTAGGGTAAGGTCTGGGGAGAGAGCAGAAAGCTTCTGTGCTATCTCTGGGGACACCACTCTCCTTTCTCCATATGTTCACCCACCCAGAAGCTTGCCAAAACTCCTCCTTTAGGCTTTCAACAGAGTCTTCATCACTTAGACGCAAGTAATTAAATCACTGCCCATTGACAACTGAGCTCATTCTCCAGCCTCCTCCACTTTCCGGAGGTCTGAGGTCTGATCACATTATTTTTATTTCTGGCAACCAGTCCTAAACCTTAGATGCTTCCCCCAAAACATCTCACTCATCACAAAAGACACCTTTATCACTCCTGACACTTAAGAAATTCCAAGGTTTGGGGGAGCTAAAAGACATGAACTGTGAACATGAGAAATAAGTGTTGATCATCTGAAGGACAAAATAAGTATTTCTTATAAGTTACAATATTGCACAGTCCATTGGGAAAATGGCACATTGGAGGAACTAGTGCTTTCTTTCTCACTTTTGTCTCTGATTTACAGTAACGTAAGTGAATGAAGGCAAAAAAGCTACTTTCCATTTGGCTTGTCCTAATGGACCAATACAACAACTGGCAGTTCTCTACAGATCCAAAGCTTCGTTGTTGGGAATTTGAGGGTGTCGTGAAGGATGGCAGGGTATATAATAGCCGTCCTCCCAAGCACCTCCCTTTCCCAAAGCCCATCTACTATGTCAGTTCTATTAGTTGAGGCTATGAGTGAGATTTCCACTGAGAAAATGATTGTTCAAGGCTTACCAGTGCCTGGTACATAGTATGAGATGAACAAACATTAATTATTGTAATTACTTTAAATATGAAAAATACTACTAACAGTTTCAGTTCTGGATTTCAAATAATCATGCCATTCTGGATATGAAAGGAAAGAGTAACAAAATCATCATTCGTTATGGACACCTCACTGTCAGATCAGGGAGGGCAGACATCACAGGTAATGGGGTTCTTGAGACTATGATGAAATTGTAATAACTGACAGAAACCAAAATCTTTCTTTACTGGAATATTCTTCTCAGGGGAAGAGATAAAAACATGCTTTACATGGAGTCCAAGACAGATACTGATGAGGGTTTTCAGTTTCATCATGGCTGTTGTCTTACCCTAATAGCCAATGTTCAGTGAATACCTTGACTGTAAACATATACCATACAGGGAGCCTTCCTATGTGGTTGAAATGAATCCTTTAAAAAACCTCTGAAGTTTAATCCTCATTTTGCAGATTAAGAAACTGAAACTTGAAGGGATCGAATAACATTTCTAAGGTCACGCAACAGATCATGAATCACAAACACAGTTTATCCAATTTTATTACAAAGTCCATGTTTTTAACTCATACTCAGTAAAATTTCCTCCATGTGTGCCAACTTACATAGAGTGAAGTTATACCTGTCCTATTACTTATCCCTTGTGCTATGTGTCTTAATAGTAAACTAATTCTTTCAAAAGCCCTCCCCCAAACCAAATAATTCTAAAGGGTCAAAGCAAACTAGCTATACTTTGTACAAACATATGCAGTTAAGGAAAAGCAAACAAAATGTATGGGCTTACCCAAATGTTCAACCAGTCATTGACTTAATCCGTATCTGGTATCTTCTTAATCTTCCTACCTAATAGTCTTCTCTTCTAGATGAACAGTGTCATTGACAAGCCTCTGAGATGCCTGATCTGACTTTCCTGCCAACTCCTGTGGTCACTTTCAATTGCTCCATCCTTGCTGATTCTCTGGTCCTATTAACAAAAACTCGGTATTCTGATTATGACAATAAAATAGAAAGACATGAAGCTGGCCTGTGTGAAATTTGAATACTTTATCTTAAGGTTTTTATTGAATTATTCACAGTAACAATTAAAATTTCATAATTTACTGCATATGATTTTACTTCTCTACTGCCGTCTCCACTCCCACGCTCTTTACAGCTCCACTCTCTCAGCCTGCTATAAAATGCATACTTTCAAGAAGAGAATGCATACTTGAGGTGCCATATCCCTTAAACTTAAGTTATTTCTCACCTGAGTTAATTTGCATCCATATCTGTGTCCTCAAAAATGTCCTGGTTATCACTAATATGACTTTATCATTAACTACTTCTTTGAAAATAAATTTCTTATACTACTTCTCTGTGATTTTCACAGTTAGTTAAAAGAGCCCTATGTGCAAATCCATTCACCCAAAATTCATGAATTGTCAATATCATTATATAAATGGTAATTTTGCCAAAAGTGTTATGCAGTCTCCACTCTCAGCCAAAACAGAGATACTTGGTGTTAGTCAGGATGCAGTTGACTCACTTGGTGAAGGACATGGATGACTCACTGTGAAATCCAAAGATACCACTAATGCAAATGATTTGGTCTAGTGATGCTTTTCCAAGCAGTCAACCCAGTTACAAGACTAGGAGGCTGTAGTGCCCATTTCCTGTGTGACTCTTCATTCTGCTTGAAATCAGTAAAAATATCCTAGTGCTGTCAGACTGACCCATGTCCTTCGTTGTATTACTCCAGGATCACAGAGGGCATGGTTATCAGAAAGGGATAGTAGAAGCACTAGACTCCTGAAGCATGGCGACACCGTTTAACCAACACCATGCTGAAATGTGATCCCCAAATTACTGCTCTTTGTAAGCCATGTTCACTAGTATGGAAAAGAACAGAAGTCAGAGAAGCAAGGAATAATCTCTGGACAAGAAAAATTTGTATTTTAAAAGACATTGACTAAGATGGCAAAGGTTGCAACCTCAAAATTTAGATATCTCTGTAAACTCTCCCCCAAAATAATTACTTTTAAAAATGAAGCCTTTACTATGCGCTAGGCATTATACTAGGCTTTTTTTTTTTTCCACATTATCTTATTTAATCTTGTAACCCTAGGAAGCAGGTGGGACTTACTCTCTATTCTATGAGGCAATGAAACAACATGCTATGTAGATGGAATCTAGAGTCAGATTGATTAGATTCAAATATGACTATGTACCTCTTAGTTCTATTGCCTTGGACTTACCCAAGGAACTAGTTTTGATGAGTCAGGGAGCTAAATTATGGAAAGCACTTACTCAATATATGGGAGACTATGACTACCCCACCATCATGGTTAACTGGGAGCCACAGAGCATGGACAAATGACATATGATGTGATACCCCTCCCTCACTCCACTCCCTGAGTTCCACCTCTGACGAAGCACTACTAATGAGGACAGCTGCTATGCTGAAGCAGCCCTTCTCGGACATCTTCATCCTTCCATCTGCTGCTTGTATAGCCATCTATATACTAGAAAATGGCAAAGAGTTATTTCTCTGGTCTCAGTAAAATCAGATCCATGTTTCTGGGAAAAGCATATACCCACAGTTCCAGATATGAAACACAAATTCTGAATAGTGGCAACTATATATTCAGGGTGAATCTTAGAATAAAATAGGTATAGTTCATACCTTATGTGGCATTTCCTAGAAGCAGAATGTGAGATAGGGATTTGGCAAACATGACTTATGGAGGCAATGCTACTCAGGAAAAATCTGAAAGGGAAAGAATCAGGAAAAGTATAGGAAAAAAGTTGAACAAAATGATGGCCTCTAGCTTGAGCCTTGTCCATGGAGAACTCTGGAACACAAATCACAGCACACAGTTGTCCTCCAACTTGAGGCAAGGGGTAGGATCCTTCGCACCCTGTGAATAAGTAAACCATTGGCCATAAGCTGCTTCCAGGTAAGACAAGTGCAGTCACTCAATGGCAAATCTACAGGAGGCCAGAGGTTGAAGCCAGAGCAGCCAATCCCCCTGGAAGGTGTGGGATATGGGCAAGACACCAGCGGCATCTACAGCAAGCCTAGCAGATACTAGGGCTATAAAAATAAAGTTACTGTCCTTAGGCCCTTGACACAAGCATTCGACTCCATAAAGAGTTCAATCCAAAAAATCCAATGACCAATATGCCATCTCACTTTTAAAAATAATCGGAATAAAATCTCTGAATCCTACAGATCCGCCCACACCAGGCAGATTTTCCAGGTTTCTTTGTTTCAGAGGGGACACAAGAGGTGGGGGTTCATCTCAATAGAAAGCTGCAGCTCATACTAATTTTCTCCATCCCCTGAATAAACCTGCTCTTCTGACTTAACTTTGCTGAAATGGACACAAGCAAATGGAAATCATTTGTAATGTTTATTGGCAGACTACCATAGTTCCTCCCCCAGAGAAAGTCAGGACAGAGAAGGGTGTTTCCAACCGTCTTTCACCAAGGAAATTACAAGAGGGAGACAGTTCACTTACAGGAGTGTAATTAATGTCATTAAATCACAGTTGGGGAATGATTATGCCTTGAATTTAGAGGTCACCTCCCTGTAGGGATTCGCAAAGGAAGAATCCTCACCCTTACGTTGTCATACTCATTCTGACAGCACCTCCTGTGAGACAGGCAGACTATCTGTTCTCCTCGATGCAGATTCTTTGGACAAGCTTATACATATAATTCAGCATGCCTCCAATGCTTCTCCTGAAGGGCTTGTCTTCCTGCATCCTCCCTAGGATGTACTCAAGTCCAGGTTCATGGACATGCGGCCATACAGTTGCAGAGGGGCCCACACTTCCAGGAACCCTGTGTTTGGTTTCTTGCTCTGACGTCACTCCCTGGCACACTCAATGATTGTGAAGAAGGGTCACATTTCCACTGTACAGTGACCCCACACATGATGTAACCAACTCTAGATCGAGCTGAACGTGGAATGTGAGGAAGCATTGTAGCAAACTGATAGCTTTCTGTAACCTCCATGGGAATTGTGTGTCTCCAGGGCATGATAGTGATTGATACTGTTGACCAAACATGCTCTGTTTTCCTTCCAGACACAAGTGAAATTGAACTGAAACTACTGGCAGTGAAACGTGAGCAGAAGTGGTGACATCACATCTGCACCAAAGGTTTAAAGACCAGTCAGTGTTCCCTTTGCCATATTCTCTTCCTCTTGCCCTGGTAACTGAGTTTGGAGTTTCTCTCAAGTTCCTCAGAAAGACAGCCCCAGACAACCCACAATAAACATGTTCTTTGAGCAAGATAAACAGTTTTTGTTTTAACCCATGACATTTTGAGATTATTTCCTCCTAAAATTTTATTAACCTAAGAGACACAGATGGTAATGAACTAGTTTCTCAAGGCCTTCTGTGCAAAACTTTGATCTGGGGAGAAGCAGAGTACATGGCTACCATGTTTGTGAAATGGGGAAGAAGACTCCCACACAAAGGTATGTTGGGAGTTACAGGAAGTCCGTTGTTATTGTTAACTTACTTTGCCCAACTATTTACTACTGAACCACAGAAAATGAATCATTAGCAGGGTTCAGTTATATAAGTCTCAATAGAAAATAAATTTGTATCAGAGAAAAAGCTTTGCTCACATTTAGGTGTCCTAACACCCCTGCCATTTTGCTTTCTCAAATACACAACAAATAAGAATTGCTTCTTTTTTAGGCTTGAGGGAAAAAGGGAACGATAAATGACCCTAAAAGACCCCAAAGTGCCCCTAGGGTTGACGAGTGAAGCTCAGCAAATAAATTTTATCTTCATAAAATGTCAGTGAGTTTGAAAGATGCATCAACTTAAAATAAAAACAATTTTTTAAGCTATTTGATATTTGTCTCTCTCCTAAGCAAGGAATCAAGGTCAATGTGAGTATACAGTAGTCCCTGGAACAGCTCTGTAAAGAGGTATCTCATCCTGCCTGAAAGTTGCAACAGCTGCATCGTTCTTTTATTCATGACCAAATGTTTCCAGAATGATTAAACTAGCATTGTAAATGTGCAGTCTGCATCAGCTGAGTGACAAGGATTATGTGAGATTCAGATTAAAATGCTAAGGGAGTTTGTATCAGGATCAAGCCAGATATATAGTTAGCACTAAGAAAATGCATGCTGAAGAAGACAAAAACAACCACCTAGAGAAAAATCCAGAATAACAAATTATACCAGAGAAAGTGTCTTGAATGGCAAGTAAGTCCAGGGGGGCTGAAGTTACCTTTTGAAAGTACAATCTCTTGGCAGTATTGAGGGGAAAAAAATACAGCTAAGCAAACAACAAATGTATTTATAGTACATTTGATTCACAAAAGAGGTACAAGGAGAAAGTCCATTTTATTATACAATAAATGCTGATAAATAAATTTCAGAACCAAATATAAGTTTAAAACCAAAAACAATTGTGAGAACTGCTAGATTTCCTGCTGCAAAATAACACAAATGCTTTGTGTTGTCTAGAGCTTCGATCCCCCCAAGTCCACAATCAAAAGCCAAAATGAGTGGAGATTTATTCTGTCTCAAATATTATGGTAATAGAGTGAATAAAAAAGAATGCACTGCTAGAAAAAACAATCTCACAGCATGAACAATGTCTTGAAATTTTGTAATATGATAAATATAGAAATAATATCTCAAAGCCCTTTACCAGTGACATTTAAAGTGATCTAAGACACTGAAGAATAAATAAGATATTTGAATCGATAACCTTAAACGTCCCGGTGTGTGGCTTTCTAATCTTCTCTAAATCAGCTCACATTCCATGGAACTTAACCTCACTGATACACAGGTCTTAGCTACAATGAACATTTTGAGATTTTCAAGAAGTACAAAAAGGGCAGCAATCGACCAGCATCCTTAGAAATTCCCAATAGTGGTCTTCTGTCTGGGAAACTTCCCCAGGGGCTTCATGGGACCATTCCTTTTCAGAATCATCAGAACATCAGGTCTGCTGATTCTGTCCTCCTGCAGGTGAGGACACACACCTTAGACATGCCACATCCAAGGCCATTAATACGAACCATGGACTAGTGATAACATTTTTTTTTTGCAAGTAAAATACATTTTTTAATTTTTTGTAAAGTTTTTTATTATTTTTATTTTTACACATTAAAACAAACTCATATGTAAATTCCTCATATATTTATGTGAACATACCCTGCCCTCCACCAAATCACCAAATGTTCTTCACTATTGTCCAGTGGGTTCCTCCACCATTTCTGCCCCCACTCTCCATCCTCCAGTCCCTTCCTTATTGGCAACCTCAGTTTTGCCACAAGAGTTCCTTTGCAAATGTTCAAAGGTTGGTTTTGTTTCATCTGTTCCTTTGTTTTGCTTCTTCACATTCCATCTATGAGTGAGGTCATCTGGTATCTATCTTTCTTATTTTGACTTATCTCACTTAGTATAATCCCCTGTAGATCGCCCCATGTTGATTCAAATGACATGATTTCATCTCGTCTAAGAGCTTTGCAGTATTCCACTGTATATGTACCACAGCTTCTTGATCCATTCATTTGACAGTGGGCAGTGAGGTAGTTTCCAATTCTTAGCTATTGTGAACAGGGCTGCAATAAACAGGGGGATGCTTAAATCTCTATAAATGAGTGATTTTGTATCTTTTGCGTAAATACCCAGAAGTGGAATAACTTGATTGTTGCGGCTCTCCTGGGACAAACCAAGCAGGCACTTTTTGGATGTATTTTAGGCAGATTTATTACACACAGGCTTAGCAGGGTTCCTTCTCACAAAGGCCGAGCACAGGCTTCTGGTTAGGGTACATTTATATAGGTTAGAGCAAGTGTGGGAAGAGCGGGATATAAATTAGGGAAGGGAGTTTCAAGGACAGGAAGTTCTTTGTCTGCTGGCAACATTCCAGCAAGCTCAGGTCACAGGATGTTTTATGGCTTTGCTAGCTCGGCGGTTTTTATGGCTGTCTTCATGGCTGCTGGAGGCTTTTTTCCCCCACAGATCATATGGGACTTCCACCTTCAACTTTTTGAGGAATCTCCAAACTGTTTTCCATAGGGGTTGCACTAATTTTCATTCCCGCCATCAATGTAGAAGTGTTCCCTTTTCTCCACATCCTTGCCAATATTTTTTTATTTCCAGACTTTTGGATAATAATCAGTCTCTCAGGTGTAAGTTGATATCTCATTATTGTTTTAATTTGCATTTTCCTCATAACCAGGGAGGAGGAATATCTTTTCATGTGCTTGTTGGGCATCTGTATATACTTTTTGGAAAAACGTCTCTTCAATTCCTCCTCCCATTTTTTTTATTGGATTGCCTGTTTTTCTGTTATTGAGTTTTATGAGTTCTTCGTATATTTTAGATATTAAGCCATTTTCAGAAATATGAAATGCAAATATCTCAGTGATAACATTTTCATGTTTGGTGTCAAATGAGTATGCAGAAGTGCCCAGGATATAGTGAACTGGGGGCCTTGCACATAGCACCGTGGTCAAGAACACAGGCTTAGAGTCCATCTAGCCTAAGTACACTGCC
The DNA here is from genome assembly GCA_004363575.1 of Solenodon paradoxus. NCBI lineage: Eukaryota > Metazoa > Chordata > Mammalia > Eulipotyphla > Solenodontidae > Solenodon > Solenodon paradoxus. The sequence goes on along the minus strand of RJWH01000149.1, from coordinate 780,299 downwards.
TGTCACTCTATTTCCACTGTAGCATGGAGAGGATAATGATGAACAGTCAAATGACCCTTAGATCTTGCAAGGTTTTCTTGAGTGCTGGAAGTCAGCAATGTGTGGCTATCATGGTGCTTCTAGTGACTTCTTTCTCTTCTGCGTGAATTTAGATAAACCTTAACGCTGCTCCTTTCACCTTCTGAGAAGAGTCACAGATTTCTACTTGTGTGCTACAGATGCTGATTCTATCAAGTAGTTGAACAAATGTGACTGTCCCAAAGTTGGACAGAAAGATAAAATATAGACTGTTGAAGAAAGGTCAGGAAGAGGCAGCTGCACAGGAAGAGTAAGCAGAAAACAACATTTAAGGTCCGACCCCTGATGAGGTGTTAAATGACTGGTGGGAGCTATCCCTGCTGTAATCCAGTTAACATTTAGCACCTAATTATCACTTCTCAGTGGAATCCAGACTAGATAATTGTGAACTGCAACCTCCAAGCTACACAGGAAATGTTTGATGCTGCTAAGCACAGATTCAGTCATTTAGCAAACACTATCTAGAAGCAAGTAGCAGGAGTTGCAGAACATTACTCCAGTTAACCAGTGAAAAATCATGCCTTTTCTGGATTTCATCTGAAGTTCAGTAGATTCTGGTCAAAAAAGATGTGGATGACTTAATTCGAGACTTCCTTTCAAATTGCCTTGCATATCAGTATAAGGGCATGGGGAAAATTCCCACTTCCCTCTAAGGTTCCTGTCAAACTGATTGAACAAACAAATCAAAGCGATTACAGGAGAGAAAAACTAATTTAATGATATATGTATGCCTATACATTTAGATGGCTTTCAATTCTAAGGTAAATGGGAGTAGAACAAAGGCTTATATTCTATGCTAAAGAATATAAATAGCTTTAAAGAAAGAGAAAGGGTGGGGCATCAAGGAGAGGAGGGGGTCTTCAAATGAGGGGACCATTTGATTTAACAAAAACCTACTTCTAGATGTTTGCGCTATCTTAAGTTAGTTGTCTCTGATAAAAAGATTGTTTCTGAAAATGACTCAATATCTAAGAAATCTTTATTCCTTAAGATAACTGTAACAGTTCCTCTTGAGAACTACAGGACTTTGACCTTTAAACTTCACATACCTATTGAAAAATGTCTGCTCTGGACATCTTGGAAAAGGTCTATCTGAATGTGTTTGGAGAAAATAATCCCACACCAGCAGTCATGGACATAGAAAAAAATATCAAGATTTCAAACTAGATTTTCCTTCACAAAATAATGCTAGTTACTCACTATCATTTGGGGGCATAGAGTGGAGGGTGATAAATTTCCTAATCCATCTAGTCTCTACAAAGCAACATTTTCAATCTGTAAATGAAACCACTGTTCAGGATAGAATTAGGGCTATAACATAGGCCCTATCTCTGAGAAGCTCTAATGTGGAGGTGCAACAAAAAAGACTAAGGGAAAATGTGAAGATTATAACACAGTAATAAGTGCAACAAGAAAGAAAAGGTGGGAGCACACAAAGCAGACCAATCAATTCTGTCTTGGAAAAGCTTGGAAGGCTTTCCACAGAAGCAATGATATTTATGTTACATCACAATGAAACTAGGAGAAAAAAATGATTAACTTTGAGCACAAATGTTAAAAGAAGGCACAAAGAGATGAAAAAAACGTACCATACTCATGGCAAGGAAAAATTAACATTGTCAAAATGGCCATCTTACATAAACCAATACACAGGATTAACAAATTCCAATCAAAATACTATTGACATTTTTCAAGGTAATGGAACAAATAATACTAAAATGTGTATAGAACCACAAAGGACCCCAAACAGTTAAAATAATTCTAAGAAAAGTAAAAAAATGGAGATGTTATACTCCCTCACTTCAAAATATACTATGAAATGAAAGCGATCACTATGGTACTGAAATAAAAAACAGACACAAGGATCAATGGAAGAGAACTGAGAGTCCTAAAGTAAGCCTACACGTATATCATTAGTCAATTTATGACAAAGGTGTCATGAATATACAAAGGAAAGTCTTTTCAACAAATAGTGTTGGAGAAACTGGACAGCCATAGGCAAAAGAATGAAACTGGAACACATCCTCATACTATGTACAAGAATGAATTCAAAATGGGTTGGAGATATGGATATAAAACTAGAAACCATAACATACATAGAAGAGAAAACATAGATCATATAGCTCAAGATAACCTCTTTAGGAATGCCTTTGGAGACAATTTTAATGGCAAGGTAAATGAAAAAATTAAATTGGATTATATCAAACCGAAAAGGATTTTTACTGAGAAAAAAACTATTACAAATCCAAAAAAACACCCTAATGAGTGGGAAAAGATATTTGAACATCATTCATTAGATAAACAATAAATAGTCAAGAGGTATAAGGAATTTATACAACTCAAAAAAACAAAACTCAAAAAATAGACGGGGTCACTGTAGACACTTCTCCAAAGAGAATATATAGATGGCCAAAGGGCATTTGAAAAAAAATGTTCTTTATCACTTATTATTAAAGAAATGGAAATCAAAACCACAATGAGATAACACTTTCCTTGAGGGAGAATGGCTTCTAGCAAAGACAAGAAACAAGTACTGCAAAAAGTGGGGAGAGAAAGGATCCTCACACACTGTTAGTGAAAGGGTAGTTTGGTGCATCCACTTTGGAAAACAGCATGGAGATTTTGCAAAATATAATTAAAAATAGCACTACCATAATTACACTTCCAGGTATCAAAAATATGAAAATATTAACTCAAAAAGATGTATGGATCTCTTTGTTTATTGCAACACTGTTTACAACAGCCAAGATATGGAAAACACTTGAATTGGAAGTAACCTAAGTGCCCAGCTATGGATAAATGGAGAAGAAAGATCTGAGCGATATATAAGCTCTTCCCTGGCCCTCATGAACAAAATAAAACTGTCTTTTATTCCCTAGAAAATACATTCTTTGCCAACTATTGCAAAATCTTTTTTTTAATAAGTACTTTGAGGAGGAGGTGAATTTTACAGTTTTGCAGAGTATGAATAAATGAGATATTAAATTTGAAAATAAGGGTCATTAAATGTTAAATTCTTGATTTCTCAGACCTGTCAAAGTGAATGACAAAGAAGGTGGTGGCTGTGTAAAGTTGCATTTAAGCTATATTGAGAACTCAATATTATTTGTAGTATGTAGCTTTTTCTATTATACCATCCTACCTGTTCCTATTTTAGTGAATCATTTGGAAAAATGAATGTAAATTTTCTACCTATGCCAAAAACTTTTTACATAGTCTTATAATCTTTCAGGAGTTATGGATGCTTCATTTGGTGTACACCTGAAAATTATACAGAACCTTTACAATCAAATCCAGGCTTAAGATCTAATTGTGGCTTAATTTGTACAATATATTGTATTGTCTTTGCAAAAATATGCATTAGAGCACTCACCTCAATTACATTCATATTATGTCTGTTTGATATATAATAAATTCAAATAAAAATGAATAGATTTACTTCAGACAAAACTGCACTATAAGCAACATTCACAGATCGTTAACTGCTCTGATAAAAGATTAAGTATCTCTTCTCTAATTACTCCAATGCTCAGATATAGAAATATCCCTTCACTGTCTACTCCATGGCCTTACACCTCAGGTATCCTCTTTCTTTCACTCTTGTTCCTCGTCTTATTTTTTGGACCTATTTGAGAGCACAGTATCTACAGCATAGGGGCTTCCAAAGAAGACAAGTATGTTATTCAGTGTCAGGAAAACACTGAGAGAAAAAATAAAAAGAAATTAAGGAAGAAATTTTCATGAGTTTGCAAGATGGGTTGACACATCACCTCTTGGCATATCCTGGTGAAGTCGTGGTTGCTGCAGTCTACATGCATCCGAAGGTCCAAAGAGTTCGCATCCTGGAGCCGGCAGGAATGATCAAGATGAAGAACTAGATAAAATAAATTAAAATCTCTTCCTCCTCTATCTTCCTGCCTGCCTCTATCCTTTAAAAAAAAAAAAAGGAAATAAATCTGATCTCTGAAACAATGTGCTCGCTCTTGTCCTTCTTTCTCTATGTGTGTCTTCCTTTGTCTCTTTCTCATTCTTTTTCTCTCCTCACCCCCATAGCTTCCTCCAACATACACAATTCCTCTCACTTTAGTTTCATGTTCAATGAAAAAATAATTCACACTTCATGATGACCATTATTGCTATTGCTAATATATGCAAAACATTTACAAATGTGCCAGGTAGTAAGTACTACGCAAATGTCAGCAATTATTACCACTATGTTCATCCAGTTACACTACTTTCCACCATAAAATTATTGAGGATCTCTTAAATACCTAGTGCTGAATTAGTACTATAGAAACAAAGAAAGATGTGTCCTGGTGGAGCAGTGGTTAAGTCAATCACCTCCAAAGGAGTGCAGGAAACATACCCTTGGGTTCAAGTTCCATGAGTGGAACAACCAGTATGAACAACTAAATAAAAATTTTAAATAAAATGCTTCTTCCTCCTCTCTTTTTCTTCCTATCTGCTTGCTCACCTTCATTCCTGCCTACACCTTTCCTTTAAAAAAAAAAAGAAAACAAAGATAAACCAAATATAATTCCTGATTTTAAAGATTTTGGTGTTGATGGAAAAACATGAAGAAAAGAGTGATGTTCAAATCTTTCTTGTTAATTGATGAGTTCAGTTTTATTATTCCCTCTATATGAATAAAGAATTAAAGATTCTGAAAAGTGACCTTCAGTGATTACACAGCTGATAACTCATGAAGTTAGAACTTCAAACTAGGTCTTTCCTACCCCAAACCAGAGCTATAGTTCAGTGTATAGGATCCATAGTTGTCATAACTATAGTAGACCTCTGGCTCAATGGTTTGGAGAAGGAAATATGAGAGCAAGTCAGAATGAATTGTACCTGGGAAAACCAGGAGCAATCAATCCCTTTTTGGGGTTTGAATTATTGGTTGATGAAATCCGATAGCCATTAAAATCCAATAGTTCCATTTCCTTGTTTGAAATATTCAGTATGTTTACTCAATGATTATTTGTTGAGTAACTACTCTGGATAAGCCACCGTATTAGGCAGTGGTATGGATACAAAGAAGATTCTCAAAGCATTCTACCCACCAGGATCTTTCTCCAGTAAGGGGTTGAGTAGATGAGCTCTTCCTTTTGCCCCATTCTTCAGTTCTTGCAATCCATATGTAGCGCTCAACCCATCCTGGCATAGAAAGCAGGTTTAAAATGTTTCTGGTTAAAACATAATTTCTATTACCCCAAGAATCAATATCTGGAATACCAGAATAAAAAATTACAAAAAAATAATTTTATTTTCAGAAGAAGCAAAATGTATCAGTGCCCAAAACGACAAACGAGAAATAATGGGGACTCTAGTTTAATCTAGACTATGAATATGAAATGTGATTTAAAAATGATTTGAGAGAGAATACGACATTTTCATGACTAGCACTTACGATGAGGAAATGAGCTGGAAATATGAAGAGGTGGCTCACGGCACATCAGGATATCAGAGTCAGAGCTTGGATCCAAGTACAGACAAGTTCTCTCTCTATTTTTTTTTTTTTTTTTTTTTTTTTTTTTTTTTTTGGTAAACATAATGAAGGTCTCTCTGTTTCTGAGAATGTGAAGGAAAGTGATGGGAAAGCCTAAGTTGTTTTCAGTGAATTTGAAAACCTATTACATTTTCTATGATTCTATAGCACAACATAATTCAACCACTAGCAGCACACCCTACTTGCCCCAGGAAAGTTCCCTGGGTGAGCAAGATGGCCCCCTTCCCATGGGTTCCATGGTGAAATTCGATTGGATAATATCTAAATAAGGACTATAACTACTACTATAAAACAGTAGTAGCTAACATTTAAGGACTGCCTGTTAGTGTGGCAGATGCTGTGTCTTTATTTTTTTTTCCAACCTATTCGTATTCTTGATACAAATATTATTAGCCCCATTTTAAGCTGACCAAGACTCAGAGAAGTTTAGAAACTTTCCCAAAATAACACACTTAGTAAGGAGTAGAGCTGGAACTCAAACACAGATTTACTCCCAAGCCCACAGCATAATGCCTCCTTCTATAAGGTTCCAGATATTTCAGAGCAAGAGAGAAGACAACAATCTTATAATTGCTGACTAGGCAACATAACAATGCAAGAGACCTGAATTCAGATCTTTGTTGTGTCATTTGATAACTGCGAGTCTTGAGCAAGTTGTTAAATATATAGTCTTACACACAAACTTAAGGTAGTTGAGAGATTGATGTATGTTGTGAAAGTCCAAAATAATACCTAGCACATAGAAAATTCCCATTTCAAGCTAGCTGAAGTGAATAACCAAATATAGTTCACCTAAAGGAAGCAAAAATAATGTGTCAAAATTAGACTTTACCAACCTTCTGTTTTCATTCCCATTTCCAAAGAAAATGATTCCTCTGGGATACTGTTAACAGAAGAATATTCTTAATGTATGCAAAATATAATCCAGTTTATAAAAATTACACAAATTTCCAAGCTCATTTATTTCACTAAGTTTCACCAGAAGTCTAAATGATTAAGACATAACATTGCTCTTGCATCTCCAGATTTCAAAGACTGTTTTCAAAATAGACAATTGGAATATTCATAAAATTTAATCACTCCATTATTTATTATTCAAATAAATGGGGACTTACAAATGATGAAGGAAGTCAGAATATACTATACACCTAGCACATGCTAGGTTTATTACATAAGTTCCACCAGGCTAGTTTACATAGAAAGCTCATAAACACTATAATCTTGATAACTTCAGACACTGGGATCTTGTCAGTCATCCAAACTCCTAGTGGAGTAATCAATCTGCAGAGATTTCTTACATCTGTAATTATCATGATCAGATAACCTGGGACTTCCAGTTGATTTTCTTGTCTTCAGACCATGTCTCCCAATGTTGAGTGTGGAAAATTGTTCAAGGTATCTTTAATTAGGACCAACTTAAAGAATGGTGTCTCAAAAGGAAGGAAAGAAGTAAGGGAGGGAAGGAGGGGGAAAGGGAGGAAGGGTAAGGGAAAAGGAAAGGAAGGAAGAAGGGAAATACCAACCACAAGTCAGAGCAATCTGCAAATGAAAACAAATATTTTATTTGGGGTCTTTAGGAGAATTGCAATCCGGAAGTCATACTCAGATTCACTCTGTGAGTGCACCATTGCAGAGAGGAAAATGCAGAGCTTAAAGAGGCAGAATAAAACAATAGTATTATTTAAACAGGAAAAAAAAACAAGTAAAATGAAGAGGTATCTGCACATTAGTGCAGCAACAGATTGTCCTCTTTGAAGTCAAGAATCTAAAGATGTTACCAGCATGAGTGAGTAAACCTCGGTTCTTGTCTCAGTGAGTGAAAGAATTCAGAAATACCAGACAAGAGAGAAGTACAGTTAAGTAAGAATTTAATAGGCAATAGGAAAGCACATCTGGGAGAGGGTCCTAAGGGCAACCTCCATTGTTCCAAGAGGTGGAGTTTGAAGCATAGGGACGAGTTTTCATTCCCTCTTCTTATCTATGGTCTCATCCAACAGGCTGGTTCAACACCCTCTGGATGTTTCCAGAACACTTAGGCAATTTCAAAGTCTGATCTCCCCAAAAGTCTCCTTTCCAAATTGCTCAACCCCTACAGTTTTGTTCTGTTCCTTACCCACTAGCTCTTTTGTGCTTAAGTGATCACAGCTACATGAAATCACTGTCAGTTACTCATAGCGTCTTTTTCCTGTCTCAGCTCACAGCTACCTAACTGCCTGTCCTAATATAGTATTTGCTCATCTTTGTGAGTAGGCTGGTGTCATCTCTCCAAACTCCCGAATTCCAGGTATCAAGATGCTGGTTAGTGGGGGTGATAAGTTGTAAATCCAATTACTAAGTGGTCAGACATGGTTGATGTACCTAAGTTCTAACTAGTACCCTAAACTCCCTCCTGACTCATTTTTGGATGTTGCCAATATCAACATTAATTTAATGATTTAATAGGGAAGGAAGGGAAGTAGGGAGGAAGGCAGGCAGGAAGGAAGGAAGGTAGGAAGGCATGAAGGAAGGAAGGAAGGAAGGCAGGAAGGCAGGCAGGCAGGAAGGAAGGAAGGAAAAGAAAGGAGGGAGAGGAGGACACTTTTCCTTCATCCAAGGTGAACCACATGAGGTACAGAGGACATCAATTTATACAGGAGATATATGTGGTAGCCACCAGGGATTCATTTACAAGAGGAAACTACAGCCCTCAAAGAGGCAGAGTACAAATACATCAAGCTTAGCAGTAAAGCCTTATCCATTTACAAGTTTATCTTCCTTACAACACATACACAACTTTATATTATTCATGATCATTTGTAGAACTAATCAACTGCTGGATGAGGTGCGAACATGGTAGGGTTTGTTGAGATTTTGCTTTTTTTATTTTCCCTTGTATTTGGCAAAATTGTTTCTCCCACTCTGACAAATTAATAACCTGTGAATCCCTCCCAGCAGCCAGGTCTTTCTTAGATGAAAGAACAGTGGGTACCCATGTTCACAATTTCAAAATGGGAGCATAATAAATTAAGTGATCAAAACACAAAGCTCTGACCTCAAATCAAGGACAGAGAGCCTGCTATGGGTCCTTTTCAACATTGTTTTCATGGGCATCAAGTACCACAGAGCGCAAGTGCCAGAACTGCCAGGGAATGGATTTAAATTTGCAATGCAGGAGGAGGGAAAAGCCACAGGAGCAAAGGAGCTAGTAAAAAGAGAGAGAGAGGCTCCCAGCAACCAGAGGTTCAGCCTGGAAAGTTCTCCTGGGTGGAAGCAGCCTGGTGCTGCTGACAGGGTGAAGCCCCCTGCTTTGGTCCGGGAAAGCACATTGGGGTGCTGCATCTGCGCAGGATATCTGAGCTGATTCTGGGCAGCAGCGCCCTGAGCTATATGAGCACTTAGGGCTACAATGTTCATTATTTCTGCAGGAGCTTGCTTCCCTGTTACCTTGCAATTTCTCCTTAATTGTCCCATCTAGATCTGAGCCTCCAGCTGGTTTTAAATGTCTCAAGGGCAAGAACAAAGATGACTGTTTCATTTATAACTTTCTACAGTGCTGAGCAGCAAAATAGCATTCATATAATGCTTTACAGATGGTTTCTTCTGCATCAGCCTATTTGTTCTTCACCAGAACCCTCAGGAGCTATTATTATTATTATTATTTTATGTGGTCAGAGTTCTGTGTGCCTATGGATGCTGCTTAATGTGTGGATGCTTATTCTATTGTCCTAAAGATTAATACTTTTACATATATTCAAATATTATTTTTATAAATACATCTCTATATATTTAGATATCACTTTCACATTTAATATGTGTATATATGCATATATACATACATATGCATATATTTGTATATGTATGTATACACACGCATATAAACACCAGAGGTCTATAACATGTATTTAGAGAGAAAAGTATGGACAACTCTCTAAAAGGTGGATTACATATGAGCTAAGGTTTAGAGAATTTTTAGCATGATCTTAGTTTAGAAAATCTCTCAGGAACTGACTTTCAGACACAAGAAAAAAATGTTCTACATCATTCAGCCTCAGAGAAAAGTAAGTAAAAATCACAATGAGATACTACCTCAGACCAGTGAGAATGGCCTATATCAAAAAGACTAGAAACAGTAAGTGTTGGAGGGAGTGTGGAGAAAAAGGAAACTTCCTACAAAGCTGATAAAAATGTAAGTTAGTGCAGCCTCTCTGGAAAACAATATGGAGATTCTTCAAAAAATTAAAGATGTATCCACCATTCGATCCAGCAATCTGACTCCAAGGCTTATAACCAGAGAGCACAAAATCTCCAATCGTAAAAAAATATCTGAACTCTATATTTATAACAGCACAGTTTTCACAATAGCCAAGACAGGGAAATAAGCTAAATGTCCATTAACGGATGTCTGGGTAAAGAAGCTCTGGTATATGGCATATATACTCAATGGAATTCCATGCGGCTACTAAAAAAATTAGGAATTGTGCCCTGTACCTCAATCTAGATGGAACTGGAGGGGACCATGGGAAGTGAAATAAGTCAGAAAAAATAAATAGAAACACAGGATAAGTTCACTCATATTGTGGAATACAATGAAATGAAATAAACGAACAAGCAAACCCCAACAAAATTCACGGGGCTGTGGCTACCAGAGGGATAGGAGAGGGGAGGGAAAGAGAGAGAGAGAATACGGTGGTGGTTCAGGGCTCTATATAACTCTGGTGGTGGGTTTGGTGTGAAATACTCATAGACTGAGATTGAATTTCAATATCCTAAATGCATATAGCACTGTAAACAAATGAAATAATAAAATTATTATTAAGAAGAGAGAACCTCTGAGGAAGGTAAAAGGATGTGACAAGCAGTGAGACTGTATGAGCTCAGTCTTGGTCTTCAAGTAAATCCAGTTGGCATACACACAAAACGCCCTGGAAGAGAAGTTGCTCATCTGTCAGTACAAAGAGTGCTCCAATCCTATGGACATGAAGCACCATCTATAGCTGAATATTTAATATGTCTCATACATATGTACACATTTTTGTGAATGATCAAATTGTATTCAAGAATTACTCCATTCACAGTGGACCTTTTTCTTTATGTGCATTCTCAAACAATAATTATTGCTTTCACATGAGCACCATGACATTGAAGAGTCCTTTCATGGTAGGTAGTCTCATATGTCAGAGCCAGTGTAAGGTCTTCCAATGAACCTGGGTTTTGATTGCCAGATAACACTCAGAAAATGTGTGAGCGGATCAGATATTGTATTGGAAGATGTATCAAAAGTCATCACCGTACTGCTGAGCGATGCTTCACCTCCTTAATCAAAGTTGTATTCATGGTTTATTTGTGCTATGTTCTAAGGAAATCAATTCAGAAAAAAAGAAGGGGGCTCATCTAAGGAGAGAAAGAATAAAGAGGGAAGAATGCATCGCTGTTCTCTTACTTGTTCCAGCTGATTCTGTTTGGAACTCCAGTAAATGCTCTGATAGAAATCAGAAATCAATTCTTGTCATCTTCAGCAACAGCTAATAATCATCATCACTTCTCCCAAAATAAATATATGCATCCAATATGATTTCAATCAGTTCCCAGTGAGTTTTTTCATGTAGTATTCAAACTGACTCTGGGATTCATTTAGAAGAGCATTTGGGCTAGAAGAACATCCAGGATAATTTTATAAAACACCATTAGGACCAATCCTATTAGGTATCAAGATATATTAAAAGCTATAGCAATAGATGATATCAATATAGGAATAAATAGATTCTTTAAAGAGAATCAAAACCAAAACAACAGATCTATATATGCAAGACTTTGATTTTTAATGAAGGTAACACTTTAAATAGGTGAAGAAGACATTTATTCAATAAGTGATGCTGGGAATGGTGGGCTTTCTTTTGAAACAAAAAGAAAGTTTGTTCATATGGAGATTCTAGGTAAATTAAAGATGTAAATATAAAAAAAATCTATAAAAGTGCTGTCGAAATATCAGAAATGTCTCTATGACTTTGAGAGTAGGAAAAGTTCTCCTTAAGCAACCTGCAAGAAAGCAAAAGTCATGAAAAGAATAACTACATCAAAATTTGAAATGTCTATTTATCAAAAAACACCATGTAGTTGAAATATAAAAAAATGGGAGAAAATATTTGCAGTATAGAAAAAAAAAAAAGAATTAGTATCTCATATCAATAAGAAAAAGTCAAACAAGTCAGTAGAATAATAGTTAACATACATTACCAGGCAATTCAGAGAAAAAGAAATACTAAGATGGATACACATATGAAAGGATAAACAGCCCCATTGGTGGCTGGAATGTTATAACCACAAATAATATATTTTTCTATGTTCACTGACAAGGCTACCAAAAATTTTAAAAGGATCGAAAAATTTGACTAGAATATAAGGAAAGGCGTGTTATCAGTTGTAATGTAAACCATATGGCCACTTTTCCAGGCAGAACTAGTTGAAGCTGAAATGTATATACCTTTTCCTGGTAGATCCCATAGAGAAATACTTGCACAAGTGAGCGGTAAAGATCATTTCATGGTTTTAAGCAACATTTGTTTCAACAATTGCTGGCACAAGTGAACAACCAGAATTAACCTAAACATCCATCAATAGAGAAATGGTTCTTAAAACATTGCACAAACAATATGAAATTTCTAGTAGTTAAAAGTCATGTTATTCTATATCTATTAATTTAGACCTATCTTAAAAAATATACTAAATAGGGAAAAAAGTTTACATAATCATATACGGTTGTTAGGGATTAAAAAACAGAGACATAGATAGATAAATCAACAGATAGATATTGGTATATATAATATATGCAACAATATACAGCAAACAATATATAGTGAAAGATCATGAAAGGTACACCCCAAAATGGCAAGAGTAATCACCAGGAGTGCTAAGCAAGAAATTAGGGAGAATGAATTGCTTAAAAGGCACTTTGACCTTAACTACAGTATTTTCATTTTTTTAAAGAGAAAGAATACATTTTACATAATTATAATTCAGTTTAAAATAAAATAAACTTGCCATTTTTTGGAAATTTATATGTCACTGTACAGTCCTACACATATTACTTCATCTGAAACTCCCTGTATTATTCTCATTTATAGATGAGAAAATTGAGCTCAAGTGACAGTAAGTTATATGTCGACCTGACCTCATTGTCTACAGTTTGCTGCCTTCCCTGAGTGAATTTGAAGGATGCTCAGGGATGGCATATCTCCTTGCCCACATATGAGCCTTCCTCTACAACAGATACCAGGAACTTGAATTTCTAGGACATAAAGGATGAACATGATGCATCAATTTATACTAGACTCACCTTTTTTTGTCTTCAAAGATAGAGACTGTAGCCCAGAGACTAGGCTAGCATCCAGGTCAATGTCTTGCCCACATCCTTCATTTCAGTTCCAGGCTACCATTTCACAGATGTTGGAATCTATGGGGCAGTGGTTAACATCCATTACGTGACTTTCAAAGGCCAAACAGTGTTAATTTTCCATCGATGGGACTCTGTGGCTGCTGGCAGTGGGTTTTAATAGGGTTTTCTGTTAAAGCAAATTTCTTCTCAGTGATTTATCATAAAGAAATGAAAATTAAGTCTCATTCAGAAACACTAATGAATTATTTAGCATGGGCTAAACAAAAAGAAAGCATGACCTCCGTTAGTCTCATCTAAGGTAGATGAAGAAAATTCTGAAGAAACAGACTACTGAGAGGATCGGAAGTGGGGGAGTGGAAAGGTACATATTAAAATGATTCTCTACTTAATCTCCCTCATTCTAGTGGGCCTCCTATCTCAATAGATTCTGTAACAATTCACAAGATAATATTGGTAAAAATCCATTTGATTAGCATTGTCCATGTTTTTCATTAACCCAGCTAAGACGAATTCTGCAGAAGCAGAAAAGAGAGGCAACATCCTAAAAGTTAGCATAGGAGCCAAAGGGACAGTCCCCAGGTAGACTTTGGGACTTTGATTGCTGATCAGAGAAACAGCAGAGGTGGTACCCAGGGAGGCTAGCGAATGCCAGTCTGTGACTGTTGGTAAAGAGGTGAGGATCACAGCCTGTGGCCACAGCTGGCAATCTCTTCTGACAATTTTAATGGTCCTGCAGCTCTGCTCTCAGGTTACATGTCAATGCTATAGGCAACCGACTCCTTGACTAAACAGGTGAAAACAATTCAACATCGTTTGTTATTTTTTTCCCTTTCTGTGGAAAGCAGCTCTCACTGGCAAGCAGTGCCAGTCAATGAGTTTAGTTCATCCTTGTGTAAAAACCTGCTCACCTGCTTTAGAAACTGTAAAGGAGAACACAGTGCCACAGCTCTGGTGAAAGGAGGACATTTTAATGGACAAGATGACTATTCACAAAGTTAAAACAAGGAAGCAGTGAAACATCAAATACTCAAAGAGCCCAGTGACAAGCTCCATAATGTCACCTCTGACTATCTGGAATCTTTTTATCTCTTTTGCACAGAGAAGAATAAATGAAGGGGCAATAGACTCATTAGGGAATGGATTGCTTTGAAATACTTGCACATTTTTTTCATCAGAATAAGTTCTTTTGATTTTTAGCACCAGGCAACTCAGAAAAGGAGCTTGACAATTAGCACACTGCCTGCGCACTCAGAAAATCTCACAGTCAGATGCACCCTGGAATTCATCTGGGTGATTTTATTAAGTCTCACTCAGCTCGAAAGTACTGATTCAGAGCTCAGAAATGGCACCACCAGGGGTTGAAAGAGGTCATTTGAATTCCCAACATTTCCATGTCCTCCTGAGTCATCTGGCCAACACACCCTTGCTAAGGAAATCAGCACAAATCTAAAACACCTTACCATTTCTCCAAGCCATCACTTGTCCTCATCCCATTGGTACCCCACTAAAGGAATGTTTGAGAGATCTCCCTCTCCCCTCCTCTGGTTCCTTTGGCTGACCCCATAATACATTAATAAAGAAAGAGTGGCAAGAGAAACGACAAATATCTCGAGCACATGGAGATCCACAAGATACGGAAATTATGAATGACCAAAGCAGCTCATTTACAGAGTTTTCAGACAAGCGATCAATAAATCTGTGAACGACAAACAGGACAAAGAAACTCTTGAAAGTTGTGGGTTGAATAACCATTTTAGTGAGCTAGGCAGAGCTTGCTTCCTTTCCCTGTCTCTGATGATAAGGCAGCCTCTCCATCTCTGTGCATGGAGAGGACTTTTCGTATATGCATCTATTTCCTGCTTTCAAGGGGAAACAGAGAGGAGGAGGGTCAGAGAAAAATCCCTGCTTTTAAAAGAAAGGGGGATTTAGAGTTTCATTCATTCATCACCAGTTAATTAAAAATAATCAATCTATTTCTTTGGGACGTATTCAGCAAACTGCTCTGGGTCCCAACAACCCTAACTCCAATCCCCGCCTCTCCAGGTCTTCCCATAGCCAGGCTCATCTATTCACAACTCCTTCATGGCAACCCAGAGTCATCTTTCTAAAGAACACATCTAATTATATTATTGCTCTGTTTAAAACCCTACATCTCTAAGGTTCTCAAGATGCAGAACAAACCTCTTAACAGGACTTAGAAGGCTTGGCATGATGAAGTCTCCCCCTTCATTCCCAGCTTCATCCCTCACTGTTGTCCTCCCCACAACCACCTCCACACTCCTGTGATACTGAATCTCACTTATAGAAGCAATGTGCTCTCTCAAATCCCTGGACCTTCCTGTCTGTTCTTCTGACTAAAATAAGACTCCTCCTGTACCTCTGCCTAATTAAGTCTGATTTATTCATTCCAGGTTGGATGTAGTTTTTACTCTGGGAAGTTTGTTCTGACCCCAAGGCTTCAGTGAGGAACTCACTGTTGAGTCAGCATCTGCCATAGGTCACATACGCATTCATTATGCCTCAGAGCGCATCTGCTGGTCAGGGCTAAAATAATGGCTACAAAGCCAGGAACAGGGCTTGTCTGGGTCACAAATATATCTCAAGTACCAAGCGTAATACCTGTACACAGTAGGTATACCTTCAATATCTACTGGATATTTAAAATAAAGCAAGAAAGAAGTACTGAGTAAGTATAAGATATAGTTGACTCATGATTAAGAGGAGGCTTAGCGGTGGTGACCCGGAAGCATCAAAAATCTGCACATAACATCATGTACTCTCCATAACACTGGAGTATGTTTCCAGGAATTCAACCAACCAACACCCAAGGTTGCTTGAATCGATGAATGGGGGACTCAGATATAGAGGATAAATTGTGTTGACTGAAATAATATTCACCTGTAAATGGACCTGCACAGTTCAAACCCAAGTTGATCGAGCATCTACTGTACCTCCTGTGCCTTATTCAAGTAAATTAGAGAAAGACAATAACACACACATAAAATCTCTCCATTTGTGTGTGTGTGTGTGTGTGTGTGTGTGCGTGTGTGTGTGTAACTTGGGTCCTAAGCAGAGGCATTTTAATATTTTGATAACAGGGAAGAGGTTATTTCAAAGAAACTCTCTGATGAATGAGGTTCTCAAACTGTTACTGCCCTTTTGGAAAACCATTTAAACAATTAATTCTCAGGCTTAAACCAAAGATTGGATGTATCCCTGCCTGAGTAGCCTTTCAAACATACTTGCACAGAGTTGGTCCAACTGAGGACCCTGTACAATGAATGCATTCTAATTGGAAGCTTTGCCGTTTCATCATTCAGCCCCCAAGTAGTGATGCTTTGCACCTAATTATTGTAAAGAGTGAAAGTGATCACACACTTTCTGTGCTTTTGTGCTTTTGTGTCCCAGTCACATCTAATCATCAAGAGATTCTATTCCAATATGGTACCAAACTGTTATTCCTTAAAACTGGAGATGCCTCCTTTAGCAGTTTTGCTGAAAGTCTATAAACACTGGGGAAATGAAAAGATACTACTTTTCTCTCATCTCTCACCTGAGGTTTTTCATATCCCTGTTGTTAATAGAGGAGTGCCCATCACAGGAACTCAGCTGTACTTCTCCTGGGAATGTTGACATGATACTCTAAACAGACTATGTCACAGGGGAAGAGCCTGGGCTGGGCTGTTTTTCTTACTGAAATCAGCTCACACTAGATCTTAATAAATATCAGTAAGTGACACAGGAAACAAAAAGAAGAAAGGATTTACCAGAACAATCTGTTATCTTCCCAACTCCACACACGCCTTTGCTCGAAAATGGGACATTTCTCAGCAAACTTGCCTGTGCTTTCTGTTTCTTTCTAGAAGAGTAAGAGGTGTGGTATACTCCCTACCAATCTGCCATAATTCTAGTGAGCTCACCTGTGCTGATAGGTGGAGGCCATCCTTGCCTTTCCAGGATGAGCACAACTTAGCTAGAGGGTCAAGTACCCATTTTCTTCTTTAAAAGCCACAAGAGACCCTGAGAATCAGAACACACTGCAGAAACATAGAAGATCATAGGATTTGAGGGGTTAGTGAGGAGGTAATATTGGTTTTGAGTATTGCTAGAGGTCAAAGGAAACCTAGTTGACTCCTTTATTGGTATCTAGTTGTGCTATCTGTTAACTAAGAGTCTCCCAGGTATATTCTTGGAAAGTCAATGGAAACTTCTCTTTGGTTCTACCAACATATATAGATCATTGTCCTAATACTGAATATAAAAATATGAGCAGATCACAGGTATGCCATGACTAACTAATGTTACGGGTTTCACCTGTCTACCTGAGCCATACCTGGTTTAGGCTGAGTTGCAAAGACCAAGCTGTGTGTTAACACCCAGTGACAAAACATTTGCTGGTCTGAATTCTCAGGGCACATGGGCTGGAATGGGCAGGAAATACAGAGTTGCCACCTAAGGCTGACAGAACTATAAGAATGATCATGTATAGACCTAGATTTTCTGAGTTGAAATGGGTGGGGAAATAGAGCTTATTCTGCTTAATATTTGAATGACTTTAATTGTGCTTTCTGTCCTGGAGAGTTTAAAACACCCACACAGATACCGGTGTGCAGAGCCTGACTGGTTTACAGCCTAAGTCTCATTCACTTGAAGCTCCCAATTTGGCCCTCAGGCAAAATCTGTAACGGGAGTAAGATGACTCAGACAAGGATAACTATGTCGGCTGATGTATATGCTAGCCCACTACACATAAAAATTTGTGCATTCACCTAAAACTTCACCAGAACTGAGCATACTCATTTTATATTGAATATTTTAATCATGCTATATCTATAAAATGAAATCATATATTGCCATGAAAATTAAAATTTTAAAAGGAGCAACAAAATAAAACACTCTTGTGGCTTGAATGGTATCCCCAAAGAAAAGTACTACCCTCCAATACTTGTGAATATGAGTTTATTTGGAAATAGGTAATGGCCAATAAAATCAGATTAAGATAAATTAAAGTGGTCCAATCCAATATGACTGATGTGGCTGGAAGAAGAGAATATGAGTGAAGACGTAAATACACTGGGAACATCCTTTGAGATCAGAGACAGATTGAAGTGACAGTGTAGCCACAAGCTAAGGAACGCGGAGGACCATTAGGCACTACTAGAAATTGAGAATATATTCTACCCAGAGCCACAGAGGGAGTATGACCCTCCCAGAACCTTGATTTTGAACTTCTATCTTACAGAATTAGAAGAAAGTTAATTTCTCTTAGTGTAAGTCCTCCAGTTTACACACTTTGTTACAGAAGACCTAAAAAACATATATATTCACTATGTCCTGTTAAATTATGAAAAAGAAGACACAAAATTTTTATTTGATATTTAGTGAGTTATCATGCACCATATATCTGTTTCCAGGAAAGGTGTTTTTTTTTTTTTTTTTTTTTGAAACGGAGGGTGTGGTTTGGATTTTTTTTTTTAATATAACTTAAATTTAGAAAACAGTGCAGACTCACTCTTCATCAAATTTATGATGGCATGCCACGTCCAACACCAGATTTCTCAGTCTTCCACCAGTGTCTAGTAGATTCCGACTATCATTTGTTCCCACTCCTCAACCTCTTCAGGAAAAGTAATTCTTTAGTTGAGAATTAGCACACCAGCCCAGGGTTCTGGGTGCTCCAGGGCTGAACACTTGGCCAGCCCCCTGAGTCTCCCTTACTCTACTTGGAACACAGCACTGTCAGGATCAAAATCTAATCCCCTTTGTTGATTCTTAGTTCCCTTCCATAGTCTGAGCTCCCTCTTTAGCATAGAATACACGTAATGCAAAATTATTCATTATTTCTCCAGCACTGTGGAATTACTACAAGTAAAATAGCTTAGGAACATTAAACATGGCATAAATTGCCTGATTGAGTTCTTACTGTTGTCAAATTCTTGGCTGAGCATTCTTAGTATTTAAAATGGGTCCAACTGGGCAGGATTAATATTCCCTCCTATCCCTTCCTTTCTCACTCTGGCTCTCAAAATGCTAACACTGTGAGGTGGGAAATCAAAAGAGGAGAATATATAGCTTGCTCTTCTCCTACAGACTTCCTCCCCATATACAGAAAGTCACAGTCTTTCCCTCTCTAGACAAAGTTGGTCCCAAGGCTGCTGATGAGTAGTGATAATCATTTCATAGGAAATACATTATGATATCAACTACTTAATGAATAACTTCAAACTATACACTTCTCTTATACAGAGGGATTTCTAACAATAATCTGTACTTATTGTCATTTTTCACAAGTAACCTATTATCTGTTTTTATCTCAAATTAATGACTCCTCAATAGGGAATACTCAAATTACCTATCAAGCATGAACTCTGATTCTATTATAGTTTTATCACTCTGTATTGTTTTAGGCACATGTATGGATTTCCATAGTAAACTACTAGCTCTTAAATCCAAGGGCATGATTTATTTATTTTTACATTGTGCCAAATTGATCTTACAAGGTATGTGCTCGATATAATGAGTGTACGAGGTTTTTTTTTTAATAGATTGTCAATAGCTTAATCTGGACCTCTTCAACCCAAGAGTGGGATAGAATGGAGGAATGTAGAGAGAAGTGCAGAAATAATTAGCCTACCATGATAGTATGGTATGTGCTAGTGTTCCAAAGTATCCGATTAGATCAGAGAGCCATACCAGAGTTAAAGAGAATTTAGAAGGAGTTTATTAGCCGGCGGCTGTGTGGGGAAAACAGACCCAAATCATACAGCACTGAACTCCAATAGTGCAGGGTATTTATAACCTAGTGTTGTTTTTGTAAGTGGTTACATAAGTAGAGGTTACAACCTAAACTTAAGTGGTTACATGAGTAGAGATCATACCCTAAACATAAGTGGTTACATGAACAGCCCAGCAAAAATGAAGTTTCTCTAGTTCCTTGTTTCATTCCCCACTGGTTTTAATACAATTGAGTCAAATCCTTGACTCTTGTCAGTGGAAACCAGAGTTGTCAACAAGAGGACCAACTGAATCTGTTTCTTTTTTTGGCCAAGGACCAGTTTTGTTAGCATAGAAATAACATTTCTCTTCTAGAGCTACCCACACAGAGTCCTCCTTGCTTTAGGAATATGAGAGGACCATTTCTGCTAAGGAGTTTTATGGATGTGGTTAGGATGGGTTTTTCTTAGGCTTTACAGGAGGATTCTCCAAGCTCCGGAAAATTCTCCACAGCAAAGCAAGTCTGCTCGTGGCTCCCGGATTAATGAACCTCCACATCATCCAGAGCTAGTGGTTGGGCCTAACCATTTTTTTCCCATTTTCCCTTGTCTCAGCTCCCAGGTCATTACTTTAGGTTACAATGATTCCGATATATGCAAGAGTCTAAGCTTTAGAGAGTCCCCTTGCGGCGTGTGCACTTCCACTCCTCTCGGTTGAGCTTCACCCTCGAGTGATGCAGCCACGTCAGGACACGATCTACTTCAATGGCTGTGGGGATGGTCAAGATGATGATGTGTGGTCCAGTCCAAGTGGGGGTCAGCCCTTGAGTGGTGTACTTTTTTATCCACACCGAGTCTCCTGGCTGAAACAGATGAACTGGCTCGCCGGAGGAGACCAGAAGGACTTCTTGCACTGTTTTTCACACTTATTGGACAACCTGCAATTCCAGCAAATACTTGAGAAGGGCGGCATTATTGATTTCAACTTTTATTTCCTCCCTCAGTTTGGGAAGGAGTGGGCGTGGCCTCCCAAAGATGATTTCAAAAGGGATTATTCTCTCCTTGTAGGGAGTTCATCTTGCCCTCAGGAGAGCTAGGGGGAGTAGGGCTGTCCAATTTTCACTAGTTTCTACGACAAATTTGGTTAGAGTTTCTTTTAGGGTCTGATTCATACACTACCTGCCCCGAACTTTGGGGTCAGTAGGCACACTGTAATTTCCAATTTATATTTAAGATTTTGGCCAGATTCCATGATGTTAGCAACAAAAGCAGGGCCATTATCTGAGCCTATTACTGAGGGCAGTCCATACCTTGGGACAATTTCTTGAAGCAGTTTTCAGAGGGTCGCGGTTGCATTCTCGGATCTGGTGGGAAAGGTTTCTACCCATCCAGAAAAAGTATCTATAAATACTATAAGGTGTTTTTACCCCACATAAGGGGTTCTTATCTCTGTAAAGTCTGTTTCCCAGTGTTCACCCGGCATGGTCCCTCATAGCCTAACCCCTATAGGCATCCGCTTTTCCTGTTTGGCATTTACCTGGGTGCATGCCTGACATCTTTCCACCATGCTGTGGATGATCTGGTCTAGATGTGGTATATAGTACCTGTTTTGGAGCAGTTCAGTCAATTTAGATGTTCCAAGATGAGAGGACTGATGTATCTGAGAGACCAGAGTCCTGCGGACAGTTTCTGGGACAACGATCCTATTGTCCAGTGACAGTCTCCAACCTGTAGCGGTCTCAGTGACTGCTTTCCTATCTGCCATCAGCTTTTCCTCCCCAGTATAATTTGAACTTTTTGGCAGATTTGGTAGAGGCAAGGTAACTAGCACCTTAAGGGTTTTAAGGCCACCTCTCGTGTTTCCTGGTCCGTGGCTCTGTTTCCCCTCGCCTCCTCGGAATCTCCTTTTTGGTGCCCTTCGCAATGAATGATGGCCACCTCTGCTGGGAGGTGGAGAGCTTCTAACAATGATAAAATTTCTTCTTTATTTTTAATATCCTTTCCTGTTGACGTGAGGACCCCGCCTTTCCTGGTAAATAGCACTGTGTACCTGTGTGGTGGCAAATGCGCATTGGTGTCCATGTAAATGGAAACCTTTTTTCCTTCTCCCCATCTTAGGGCTTCTATCAGGGATATCAGCTTAGCCAGGTGGACAGAGGTTCCTCGGCTTAGTGCTTGTGACCAAAGTGTCAAGAGTCACTACTGCAGCCCCCGCATACCTTATACCATCCAGCACGTAAGTGCTTCCATTGGTGCACAGGACTTTATTGGCCTCAGGCAGTGCTGTGTCTTTCATGTCTGGCCGGATAGCCTGCAGGGTACTCATTACCTCATTGCAGTTGTGTACCGGCAGGGTTGGGTTGTCATCTGAGAGCAGACTTGCTGGATTGATTGTAGTTATTTACTGAAACTTAATGCTGGGCTGGTCCAAAAGTAAGGCCTGGAACTGAGCTACACGGGCGTTTGACATCCATCTTTCAGGGGTACCACGCAAGAGGACCTCTACAGCGTGCGGGGCAGTGACAGTCAATTCTTGCCCTAAAGTGAGCTTATTGGCCTCCTTGACTAAAACAGCTGTGGCAGCAACCGTTCAGAGACCTCTGGGCCATCCCGCTGCCACGGGATCCAGTCTCTTAGACAAATAGGCCACTGGCCATTTCCAGGGCCCTAGGGCCCTTGGCGATCCCCTCGGCCTTGTATATGAAAAGCTGAAAAGGTTTTTGTAAGTCTGGCAAGGGAAGGGCCGGGACTAAAGTAAAATAAAAGCCTTTTTGAGGTTTTCAAAGGCTTTCTGCTCTAGCTCTGCCCATTTCAGGGCCTCTGCACCACCGGTATAAGCACAGTGGCTTTGCCAGCTCTGACAACCCCTAGATCCATAACCAGCAGTATCCCATTGCCCCCAGAAATTTCCGTACTTGCCTTTTAGTCTTAGGAACAGGAATCTAGACAATGGCTCATATACGGTCAGAGGATAGAGTCCGTCTTCCTTCCTTGATCTGGTACCCCAGGTCCATTACCTTGGGACAGCAGAGCTGGGCCTTCCTGGCTGATACTCACTAGCCTAATGTCTGGAGACAGTCGAGTAGGTCTCAGGGGTTGGAGACAGTGTTCCTCATTGGTCACCATCAGCAACAGGTCATCAACATATTGAAGGAGGGTGCAGTCCTGGTGGGCTAGCCGGAAGCTCATCAGGTGGGCACTGAGGGCCTCCTCAAGCAAGGTTGGGGAGCTCTTGAAGCCCCGGGGAAGTCTGGTCCAGGTGAGCTGACCAGAGAACCCCTCCACCTGATCAACCCATTCAAAGGCAAAGATGGGCTGGCTGAATGGAGCAAGCGGAATACTGAAGAAGGCATCTTTTAAAACAAGTGCTGTATAAATTCGGTGGTTCAGGGGAAGCAGGTTGAGTAAGGTCTAGGGGTTGGGAAATGTCGGGTGTATGATTTCTACCCACTTATTGACTTCCCAGAGGTCCTGAACTGGTCTGTAGTTTTCAGTCCCAGGTTTCAATACCGGCAGTAGGGGGGTGTTCCAGGGAGATTGACAGGGCACCAGGATTCCAGCCTGCTTGAGGCGTCAGATGTGGATTGCTATTCCTTCCCTGGTCACCCGACTCATGGGGTATTGTCTTACCATGATGGGAGTGGCCGACAAGAGGAGCTGTACAATTACCAGAGGCTGATGTGCTGCCAGTCCTGGGGGGTTTGTCTCGGCCCAGACTGTCGAGTAGGCACTCTGAAGCTGCTGGAGAAGGCTGGAGTTCTCTGGTGTTCTCTCCAGGATCATGAGCTCCTTTAAAAGGTATTCCTCAGAGAGGGGACATGTTAAAAGCAACTGTAGCTCTGTTTCTTTCCCTTGAGGGGTTCAAGGGTCAGAGTGGCTCCCTTCCCCTGGAAGGAGACTGTAGCTTGGAGTTTTTGCAACAGGTCCCGACCCATCAGTGGATATGGATATTCCAAAAAGGAATGAGAAACAGTTCCTCGCCCTAAATTGACTGTTGGGTAGTGGACAGTGTCCCCAGTAACCCCTTGTACAGTTTTATGGTGGGTGATGGGTCCGAGGGGCTCTGTCAGAACTGAATGAGTGGCCCCAGTATCTACTAAAAAGTTTATTTTCTTTCCCCCCGATTTTTGAAGTAATCATTGGCTCCCAGGGGTTCAGTGAGAAAGAGCCATGGTCCTGTCAGTCTTCAAGATTTAAGACCTGAGGGCTCCATTTTCCCATCCTCTTTGGGCATTCATGTTTCCATTGACCTTCCTCTTTGCATTAGGCACATTGGTTTTTTCCAAAAGGGGCCTTAGACCTTTCCTTTCCTCCAGGTTTTTCATATCTTCCTGTTCGGGGGTGACCCCTGAAGGGAGTTGTTTACTTCCCTGAGCGCCGCTACCATTACTTTTGTTAACTTTTTATTTTGTTTTTCTTCCACTGAGTCTCTTATTAAAAACCTTCTGAGCTATACTTACTAATTGGGATCGGTTCATGCCCTCAAAACCGTTGAGTTTTTGGAGTTTCCACCGAATATCAGGAGCTTTCTGAGCTGCGAAAGCCAAGTTCACCTCTCTGTTATTCTCTGGGGCATCCAGGTCTATAGGGATATATAGTCTATATGCCTCGCAGAGGCGCTCAAGGAAAGGCACTAGTGACTCCTGAGCATCTCAAATAATTTAAGAAATCTTTGAGAGGTTTGTTGGCTTTCGACCGCTGCTTTCAGCCCAGATACCAGAAACCGGTGAAAAGTGTCCAGGGATCTCCTTCTCTCACTAGTATTTGGGTCCCAATCAAGGCTGGTTGAGGGGTAGGCTCCCTCAACCTGGTTCCGATTTTTCTCTAAAGAACCCCCTCCTGATCCCAACGCAGTTTTTCTTCTCTCTAACTTAATTCTTTGCTTTTCCTCAAAAGTAAACAGCGTGTTTAACAGTTGCTGACAATCTTCCCAGGTGGGACAGGGGGACCCTAGGGAGACCCATCTGGCTTCTGAGACCGGACGAGCCAGAAGGATATGACATAGCACAATCCTTTAACCATGCGGGAGGGTTCTTGGCTAGACTGTATAGAGGTCTTGGTCAGGGTGGCCGGGGTTCCCCGTGACAACTTTCCAGATATCCCTAACAGTGGGGACATCAAAAGTTCCCACGCCCAGTCAGCCCACACCAAAGGTGGGCCATTCTAACTCTCAGAGAGTCTGAAGCATCCCCTGTGACCAGTGGATTCTACATGCCTCATCAACAGGGAAAGCATCACAGAAATGTTTAAGGAGGCAGCCTAGGGGCGGTCTTCTGAGCACTAGGTCCAGTCCCCATCTTCAAATACTAGTACAAAAAACAAAGACAGACAAGAACGCAGAACAAAAACAGACACCAGATAACCGTTCTGACTTCTCAGAAGGTCTCACCAGATGACCATTCCGACGTCTCGGAAGGTCTTGGGTGAATGGTCTTAGCCGCGTCCAACACTCATTCAACCCATCAGAAAACAGAATTCCAGACCTAACAGAAACTCAGACTTACCCCGGGGATCCTGGACTCCTCATTTCATGCATTTGGAGATGGCTGGTGTCTCAGGGCGCTGTTCAGCCCACATGATGCCGGGAAGCCTGGAACGTCTCAGGTGGCACCTCTCCTCGGGGATCGAGTGGGGTCGCCCAGGACCCAGAGAGGCAGTCCAATCCCAAATATCTTTCACCCAGCTCCAGAGAGTCTGGGGATCTCACTGGGGCCTCCAAAATGTTCCAAAGTAACCAACGAGATCAGAGACATACCAGAGTTAAAGAGACTTTAGGAGGAGTTTATTAGCCAGCGGCTGTACAGGAAAAACAGACCCAAATCATACAGCCCCAAACCCAAATAGCGCAGGGTACTTATAACTTATTGTTATTTTTATAAGTGGTTACATGAGTAGAGGTCACACCCTAAACATAAGTGGTTACATGATTAGCCCAGCAAAAATGAAGTTTCTCTAGTTCCTTATTTCACTAGCTGGTGTAGTTTCAGGAGTGTCTCACAGATGAGGTAACCTTTGAATTAGACTTCAAAAGATGATTACAGTGTCAACAAATGGGAAGAGGGACTAATAGGGAGATCAGCACAAGATGGTGCACAAGATGGTAAAATGCATTTCCGTATTAGCCCTTCATCAAAAAGAACATACTATACTTTTACTACACGTAAAAGCCCTATACTTTAAATCCAACCAGCCTTTTTCTCATTCAGCAAACATATTGAACCTTTACAGGATTGGGACACCTTAAAACTTGGTCTCTGCTTCCATCCTACACCAGCAGTGGGTCTTTTTTTTTAATGAGGACAGAATATAGACAGGAAGCAGACAGAAAGAGGGAGGAAAAAGAAGCATAGTGTTCACTTAGTTGCTCATTAGCTTTTCCCTGAGACCCAGATTATGAATCTGGGTCCCTGAGCTGTATGTGACCTGCTCCCAGGTGAGCGTCCAATACCTGAGCCACCAGAGTGCACCAGGTAATCCATATTTGGGGAAATATTATGTAGATAGTTCATGTACTTTCTCTTAGCTCTGATCTTACAGGAAAAGCTAGAGTTTGCATCTTTCAATTCTTTTAATATCTTCCACAAAATCTTTTCTGTTGTTTAATAAATGCTTTTGAATTGAATTAAACAAAACTGAAGTAGGATAGAAGAAGGAAGAATAGATGGAAATAATAAATGCAAAAGGAGACCTAGAAAGGAAAATATTAGTGCAAGGAAGGAAATTCTTAGAATTGAGAATAAAGGAGGATCCATTAGAGGTTGTTATATAACACTGAATCTTAGATCTAAAAGGGATGAATCTTAGGATAAGATAGTTTTCTAGAAGCCACCACTATAGGACACCTAAATTAGAAAAACTGATGGACAGAAATGCAACATTCTATCCATATTAAGGTCCTAGAAAGCATACAGAAACATTACTTTGACTTATATTTGATTAAGTACTTGTAGGACTATTTAAATAGCCCCCCCATGTGCCCCTGATGCTCACATTCTGAACCATTCTGACAAAAGGTAGGTTGGTAGTCACAGCAACTGAACTAACTTCTTGGCAGTGAATTAAGTAGATGGAATGTCAAAGCATAAAAAATAATTGCAATATTCTTTCTTCTCAATTTCCAAAATATGGTGTCCAAGTTCTAGGCCTGGGAAATCAGAGAACCCTGCTAAGAGTGCATTATGTATCCACATTTCATTATTTTTGACAAGTCAAGTTAACAGCACTATTTCTAACTTGTGTAAATCAAACCTCTTTCAAATGCGAAGCTTCCTGATAGAAGAGACATTCTTCCAAAGTTCCATTCCTCCATATGGCCTTGGTGGTCATAGGGGCATCGTAATAGTGACACATAACTCTCTCCTGTACTGCTTTCATTACATCAGGTAGGAGTGGACCTTGGGCAAAGGATGACTAATGGACACTCCTCCACCTTCATTGTGACACAAATGAATCAGACACCATGCCAGGAAGCAGGGAAATAGAACTAGACTATGAATCAGGAGCTGTGGGTCTTAAACTTCTGTCTCTAACCAATGATGAAATTTTGCAAAGTCTCTCAAGATAGCATTAATCATCTCCTCTTTAAAATGTGTCCTCATTAAACTTTAGCATTCCTCACTCTTGACTATCCCTCCCAAACCTAATTGAATTACTGTTTATCAAGAAATAAGTTATATATTTTCATTGTCTGAATATTTTGGCAAACAAAGTTCTCTATTAGGGCACTGGTTTAAAGAAACAACAACAACGGCACAGCACTTATGCATCAGCTGTGTCTCCATGGCAGCAATGTAAAATAGTCTTGGACACTGGTTCCTCTAGAACTTAAACTGCTTTATACAAGTTCTGCCATTTTGTTAGATGGACTCTTTTTTAAGGATTGAGTACACAACTGGAAAAGTTGGAGCTAAAATTAACTAAGAAATAAAAGCTATAGCACACAGTCACTTTAAATGATAAAACTAAACTTCCTCCTATAATTATAAGCATTCATTGATTAGACTATCAGGCTGTACTATATGACAAAGTCCACAGTGGAAGAAATCCCTGGTCACTTGCTCCCCAAGAGGAAAGTATATCATTAAGTTTTTTAAAGCTATGTCAGTAATCTTATAAAGCAGTATAAATATGGTATTTATATATTTACCATGCAAAAAAGAAATTCATTCTACCTTTATCCCAGAATTTCTTCTCTTGTCCTGTTACCCTTATGATTATTCCTTTCAACGTTCTTAGGCCCTGCACTAATGATAAATACAAAGAATGACCAAGTCCTCAAGGAGAATTTGCCATGAATAAGGCTATAAAACAGTGAAAAGATGCTTTGGAATATTTCATAAATTAGATTGGGAAGGATGTTTTGAGAAAAAGACTTCTCTGGAGGTCCTGAAATCACAGTATCTTATAGCTCAGCCAATTTTTGTGTCTTGTCACATAGAATCCCCTTCAGCAGACCTGCTGCTAACATGGCATAATCTTATGAATCACCAGCAAGTTTTCATTTCTATGTTCCACAAATAAATTACTTTGGGGACCTAAACAAAGGTAAGCAGTAGTTCAAGTACTGCCTCCCCCTTCAGGACTCTCCACTCAGTTTGCTTCTCTAACACATGGAGGAGGGAGCCACAGCAACTTGCCGCCACCGCAACCAGCAACAATCCACTGACCCCACTGCTGCTGTTAGAAAGACATCAGCATCATGGTGACATAGGACTTCCCTCTTTCTTTTCCCCTCCCACCAATAAAAGAGCAGAATCTACGCATGGAAAAAGTGTTTGTGAGAGAGCTATGAGACCCAGCTCTGCATGCCAAGGAGCCTGGAGGAGCTTCGCCCACAGATGCATTGGGCAATTTGCAGACAGACCTTGGTCACAGATGTGAATACTGCATTGGTCCTTGAACAGGCTCCAGTCTATCTCAACCCTGTGTTCCTGGAAAACACTATCTTAGACTATCAACCACAGATAAGAGAGGCTTTGCAGAAGTACAGCCTTCCAAGGAGAATTTCTGGAAGATGTTTGAAACAAAAGCAAAGCAGCTTGAAAACCTTGGACTGCAGTTTCTAAAGACTGGAGAGATTAGCATCTGCTAAACTATACCTCAAATGGGAGGACAACAATGCAAACTTTCAAGGACATAAAAATCAAAGTACTAGGGGCCCAAAAGAGATCAAAATAATCTGGTAACAAAAGCAAAAGATGTGGAGAACTTAGATTTACCTGATAAACAATTCAAAATAGCTGTTTAAAGGAAACTCAATGAGCTACCAAAGAACATAGAAAGACAAGTCAACAAAATCAAAAAGACAATGCAGAGGCAAAGTGAGTTTAACAGAAAAATATGCATCCTTAAAAGCAACCAAAGAGAAATTATGGAATCAAGAATACAATGAATAAAACGAAAAATTCAGACTGGATCAAACAAAAGGAAGAAACTGTGAGATAAAAAATTAAAAATTATCCAGTCAAAAGAAAACAAGGAAAAAAAAAAGGGACTGAAAATGAGTAAAGAAAATCTGCATGCTCTACGAAATACCACAAAAAGAATGAATTTGCAGATTATTAGTATTTTCAGAGGAGAGGGGTAGGAGAAAGGGGGCAGAAAGTTCATTTAAAGAAATAATATCTGAGAACTTCCCCAATATGGGAGAGATATTAATATCCAAGTTTATGAAGCTCATAGATCACCAGATAAAATCAACTTAAAGAGATCTTCTCCAAAATACATTATAATAAAACTATCAAAAATCAAAACAAAATTAAAAAGTACAAGAGAAAAAGTCTTATAATTTACAAGAGACCCTGCCACAACACTATTAGCAAATTACTCAGGAGAAGTCTTATAGGGAAGAGGAGAGTGCTATGATATATTCAAAGTGATGAAAGAAATAAACTGTCAAATAAGATTAAGTATACAAGGGTATACTTGTGAAGGTGAGATGAAGACAAACAGAAGAGGGGAATTCATCATATTAGATCTACCTTACCAGAATACTGAAAAATATTATCCTAGGAGAAACAAATTAGTAACATGAAAATATAAAACACACTAGTAAAGATAAGTATAATAGTTAAATTCAAAATACTCTCATGTAAAATGGTGGTGTTATCACTTAACTCTAGTGTAAAGAGTTTGTTAAAATTAACTAAGAGTTATTAGTTTGTTAACGATATATAATATAAAAGGAGGTTAATTATGACATGAAAAACATGAAAGTGGGAAGAAAAGGGGTAGAGCATCTGTATGTGATTGAAACCAAGTAATCTATGTACAATAGATTATTGTATTTGTAAGATGTTTTATGAACACATTGCAGTGGACCGACTATGTGGTGACAGAAAATAGGATTTTGGTAGTGATCATGATGTAGAGTACACAGACCTCAAATTATAATGCTGCACACTTCAAAGTTATATAATGCTATGAACAAATGTTTTCTTGATAAAAATTATTTTGAAAAGACAAAAGACAATAAATGTTGTCTAGACTGTGGAGAAAGGGAGCTCCATATGTGCCTGATAGGAATGTAAATCAGTGTACACACTGTGGAAAAAAATATGGTGGCTCCTTAAAAAGTTAAAAATAGAACTACCGTATGATCCAGCTATGCCACTTTGAGTATATATCCAAATGAAGTAAAAACAGGATCTCAAAGATATAGTTGAACCCCCATGTTCATTGTAGCACTGACTCACCAGAGCCAATATACGAATCAACCTAAGTGTCCATAGTGGATGAATGGCTGTATGGTGGAATATTATTCAGCCATTGAAAGGAAGAAAATCTGCCATTTGTAATGATAAGGATAGACCTTAAAGTCATAATTTGAAGTAAAATCAGACAGAAAAAACAATTCCTATATGATGACATCATTTATTTGTAGCAGCTAAAACAGTCAAATTCTTAGAAAAAGTAGAATAGTGGTTGCTAGCAACTGAGGAATGAAGAAAATAGAAAGATTTTGGTCAAAGAATACAAACTCCTAGCTAGAAGATAAGTAGTCTGGCGATCTAATGTATAGCATAGTAATTATAGTTAATAATACTGTATCGTATATTTGAAAATTGCTGATAGTAGATTCTAAATGTTCTCACAAGAAAATAATAGTAAGTAGGTGTTGTTATTAAGGCATTACCTAACTCTGTGTTGTTATGTAATCATTTTGCAATATAAATGTGTATCAAATCAACACAAATACTTATAAATTACACAATGTTATATGCCAATTCCATCTCAAGAAAGTCAGTGGGGGAAGAAAACTACTGTGGAGATGCAACACCATGAGACAGTGGGGCAATTTTTCAGACTCTGAAGCTATATTTCCAGTTTTAATCCACTCCTATTCCTTCTCTAACCCAAGCCCAAACATTTTAAGAAAGGATTTGACTGACTCTCATTAATAACTAAAGTAACAGCTAATACATTTCCTTTTCCAAAGAAAAACTTCTAAAAAAACTTCAAAAGCTAAATATCCTCTTGTATCAATGGATTTATAAGATCAGCAAAGATCCTACAATAATTGGGGAAAAAGTCATACCAAGCTAGGTTGAGTGCTGCCTCCACTCCTGCTGACCACACCCTCTGTTCATACTACTCTGCAAAGATTCCTTGCAAAGGGGAAGGCTGGGCCTCAAAACAAGCCAAACAGAATTTCTCAGCCATGGCATTTCAGAAAATGTGAAATTGGATCTTGGTCATTGAAAACCTGCCATTATCATTAAGCAGGAAAAAGCAGACCAACATCTGTTCTGTCTGGGAACACAGACAGAATACTAATCATAAGCTAATGCCTGGTGCAGAACATAGTAGCCTCGGCCTGGACAAGCTGACTGGACAGGTTAGCACAGGTTACCAGAAGCAATGTAGGTCACCACCGCAGCATCCAATGTCTCATCTGCTCGTAAACGAGTAACATGGCACCACATCGTCATCACTGTCTATTCTCCTCATGTGACCCTGAATTTCAGAAACAAATCTGTAAACTGAGTCAACAACTTGAATCCTTTCCTTTCCAGCTTCTAAGCTTATCACAATAATCTTTCCTCTCTTTTTATGCACCTGTCAAGGCTCATCTCCAGATCCACACCATTCACTAATGTATCCATTTTCCAAGCAGGAGTGTTTAATTTGTACATAGTGATTTACTCATCATTGTGTAGAATACAAAGTGAATTGTGAGTAAATCCTTGTTCACAAACCTAAAAGGAGAGAGTGAATTGACACATAAATAATTCCAATATGAAGCAGAAAACCAAAGTGGCAGTACAACAAGAAAGCTAAGACTAGATGCAATAAGAACTGGAAATAAAGAACAATGACTTATATTCGAGCAAACCAAAGAAGGTTTTATTGAAGAAGTGGTGTTCATGTGAGTGCTTGAAGAATGAATAGCCCTTGGAGACACAGACATGGAAAAGAAGTATCACCAAGGTAAATAGGTAAAAGGAAGGAAGAGCAAACTGTGTTTGAAGAGCAGAGAAGATGTTCAGTGTGAGGAGAAAGGAGCTTAGTCATGAAATGTAAGGTCACCAAGTTAGATTCACAACATCTCTTCTAGAAAATACTCAGGAATCTACAGCCTCTTCTGATCCCTCTTTCTCTGTGACTTTCCACAATGCTTCCATTTGTGCTTTACCCTTTGTGTTTATAAATGGCAAACACTCAATAAATGTGTGTCAAGTAATCAAGAAATAAGAAATCCACTGCAACATGTTTCTATGCAATGCAACCCAGGAAAGAGTGCAGTATGTCTAAATGAAAACCTAGGTGCTTCAAAGTGATCATCTTTGTTGCCTAATGTTTGCAAAACTAATAAAAAGTATGTCTTGTAAGAAACAAGATAAAAATGATCATCCACAATTTAAGAGCATTTTGCAATGTGCAAATTATATCTTATTCAATATCCTTGATTAAAATGACTACAGTTGAGAGAGATCAAAGTGCTAGTGGAATTTAGAGGACTGTGCTGCCCCGGGTTCCTGGATAGGCATGTCCAACCCTGTGATAATTCTATAAAGAGGCCAGAGATGGCATAGCTGTGAAACAGGTCTCATCAAAGAAGAAATAAAGCAAAAGGAGAGTGTCTGGGAAATTTAGAAGACTTGAGACTCCCAGCAGAAAATATTCATATATTCCCAAACATTTACTAAATAATAATAATAGTTAGAATTGACTGAGTACTTACTAGGTGACAGACATTCTGGTAAATGCTTTAAAATTCAATTTTATTTAACTCCTATCACTCTCATATGAAAAAATATTATTATTACTATTTTATAAATGAAGAAAATGTGTAGATAAAAATGAAGCAACTTGACCAACTTAAACAGCCAAAGTCAGCAGAGTCAGGATTAAAACCTAGGTCTGGCAGATTGTAAGCCATTTGTGACTACTTCTAACAATGAATGGATGATGGAGTCTCCAAGCATTACCAGAAGACATCACAACACTTAGCAGAAACCAGCAAAGAAAGTCAGTCATGCCATTCCTCAAGACTCACATCTGATAGACGTGCAACTCTGAGCCCAGGAACATCACATGTGTTCTGATTCTTAGAGAGTTTCAAGGACAAGAAAATATGTCATGTCACAATCTAAGAAAAAGCAAATGTTCAATGATCCACATTGAATATGACAAAAGCAGGCTACAAGCAACATATCACAAATCCTGAAAGATGCACTTTTATGAAGACCAGAGAAAGAAGTAAGTGGCACCTATAGGCTTCATTAGTGTTGAAAACAGTGTTGAAAGAATTGTGAACTAGAGGAACAAAAGAAGACTCTACCATGTCCATTCTTGGTTTCCCTGAAAGCCTTTGCTCAACCTTTGCTTTGGTCTGCCCCACTATTTAGTGAAAAATACAGTTGTTTCTTAGTGTTTTTCAAAGCAAAATATCACTTATACCCTAAATCATCTTCAGGAGATAACTTTGCAGACCCCAGGGAATCTCTCTTATTTAGTAGTTATCTCATCTGTGACAAAGAATTGTAAACCTGTATCATGGGTCTGGTCACCTCTCTATTCCTCATCCTCCTTTTCTAAAAAATTGGGACAATAATAATACCTACCACACAGAGCTGATGTGAGAACTTGATTATTTTAAATGCAAATAAGTAGTGGTGTGTGTGTGTGTGTGTGTATGCGTGTGTGTGTTCAATGTACTTAAAGTATTGTCTGGCACATAGTAAGACATAGGTAAATAATAGGTGTCATTATTTTATGTGTAGAATGGCTCTACAAATGTCAACTGTTTTCATTAAATGTTACTTTACCAGTGGTCTGCAGAAATTCTCATGAAACAGGTTGATACATTTATGTACCAACCTGCTCATATTACACAATTTTTGGAGCATCCACAAGTAATTTTCTAGTGTGTTCTTGTCTTCACGTAGCTGTGTTCAAAAAAAATTTTTTTTTAATTTTGCATTACTGTTTTACTATTTTAAAACACTAGTTTTATAATACTAGGTTTCAAGAGAACAAACTCACACCTCAGTTACTGTGTATATCACACACCACCACCAGAGTTCTAGTGCCAGTCACCACTATCAGTTTTACTCTTTTAACTACAGCCTCCATGGCCCCTAACCACTCCCCTCTTCTAGTAACCATAGTCTCGCATTAGGGTCCTGAGAGTTTTATTGTGTGTTGTTAGTTCATTCATTTTGTTTCCTAATAATTCACGTAATAGTGCACATCATATATATGACAGGGATTATTCTCCATAATATATAATGAGCTCATGCATCTAAATAACAAAAAAGCATACACCCTACTTTTTAAAAATGGGCAGAAGATATAAATAGATACTTCTCCAGAGAAGATACACAGATGGTCTACAGACACATGAAAAATTGCTCAACATCACTATTATTGTTAGGCAAATGCAATCAAAACCACATCGATATATCACCTCACACCAGTGAAAATGGTCTACATGAAAAAGACTAGAAACAACAGGTGTTGGAGGGAGTGTGGAGAAAAGGGAACACTCTTACACCATTGGTGGGAATGTAAGTCTCTATGGGAAACAACAGTGAGATACTTTGATCCAACATCCACTTCTAAGTATATATCTCAATAATACAAAAGCACTCAGCAGAAAATATATTTGCACTCCTTTGTTCAAAGCAGCACAATTTACAATAGCCAAGACAAGGCTAACTGCCTATCAACAGATGACTGTATAAAATAATTTAGTATTTACATTCAGTGGCATTCTACTCAACTATTTAAGAAGATGCAATTGTTCCATTTGCAACAACCTGAATAGAACCTAAGGTCATTATTCCAAGCACGGTAAATCAGAAAGAAAAAAGAAAAATATCAGTTGTGTGTTTCACATAAATGTCAGTTAATTCATTTCTTCTTCATTCCTCCATCTCACTCAGTTAGACTTCTGAGGTTGGGGTCAGGGGTTAGGTGGGAACTGAAAGTGGTCAGTGACCACAAAAGAGGGAAGATTTGGCACACCCTGCTAGGGCAGCGGTTAAGTCAATGGCCTCCAAAGGACTCAGGCCACATACCCCTGGGTTCAATTCCTGAATGGGGGGGAGGAACAAGTGTGAACAACTAAATCGAAAAAATTTTTAAAGATGCTTCTTTCTCCTTTCTCTTCCTACCTGTCTACTCTCCTTCACTCCTGCCTGAACCTTTGCTTAAAAAAAAAAAAAGAAAAGAAAAGAAAAAGGGCGGAGCGAGGGGCGGTTTGTAGTGGGCAGTACTAGACCAGCCAAGAGAAGAAAACATAACAAAATAAAAGAAAAATCAGGAAGGAGAAAAGCTTCTGCCTGTCCTAAATGGGACAATGGTAGAAGAAGCGCATGAAGTCTGTATTCTCCATTCAAAAATGGTGTTTTGAAGTTGCTATGGTCAGACATTGTGCAGAGAAGAAAAAAATGGATAAGACGGAAAAGCAGAGAAGGTGCCCCACCCCATGGGGCGTCTGCAGGGCACGGTGACCAGCCTTCCAGATGGCCATCCGCCCTCCTATGGGGAAGCACCAGACCAGCGATGCAGGCGGGAAGAGGGGCTGGCTCACCGCCTGGCTAGGGCCCCGCCTACTCGCGGTTCGCCCGCGCAGCGCGGACCCGGCCCTCGTCCTCTGCGGCGGCATCAGGGACAGCTGCGCGGGCCTCGGATGCGCGGGCACGAGGGAAGCCGGACTGTCAATCACGCTCAGGCTGAGCTCCTTGAGGCGGGAGCCGCGGCGGCGGCGGCAGTGATGGGACCCCAGCGAGAGATCTGCGGCTAGCCGGCTGCACTTGCTCCACGGGTCAGGGGATCGGAGTAGGCAGGTAAAGCGATGCTGAGCCCAGGGGTGCGGTTTTATAAGCTCCATTTGTCTTTCTCCAGTTCTTCCTCTCCTCCCTTTCTCTTTCCTTCTGTTCTCGACCACAAATACACATATTCATTCTCTCTCTCATTTTTTTCTCCTTCCCTTCTTCCCTCCCTCCCTTCCTATTCACATTTATTATATGTGCACAAATCTCTGCAAAAACCATGCGTATTAAAACGTGAACACATTAAAATTAGGGGTAGTCAAATCCATGCTTTGGCGGTTTATGGTTTGTGTTATGTAAGAATTTGGGAGGTGTCAGGAAAAACTTAAGAGTTTCTTTCCTGTGAGACAAGAAAAGTTGTATATAGGTAAAAGTAAATACAATATATATGTACTTGCAGTTTGCAAAAAGGGTTGGATTGCTTTTCCAAGATGACTTTAACCCTCACTTGTCCTCCATACTCCTTTGCCATATCTAAAGATGTTTGATCTTTGCTTTGATCTCAGGACATTATTTCTTTGTGTTTTTATAAAAAGGTGTTGGGGTAGGGGGATGTGGAGGGTCAGACCAAGGCTGATGACCTCAAAAAAACAGCTGGAGTTAAACAGCTGGAGTTTGCTTAATTGGTTCTTGGCTCTGCTGCAGAATTTTTTTCAGCACCTTGGAGAGATCCTTGGGCGCCAGACTAGGTCATTCTTTGGTAAAGGACATATGTGGAGCTGATTCCTACAAAGGAAATGAGGAAGGTCACAGATTTTTTAAAAAAAAAAAAAAAGAAGAAGAAGAAGGGAGGTTTAAATGAGAGAGAGAGAGAGAGAGAGAGAGAGAGAGAGAGAGAGAGAGAGAGAGAGAGAGAGAGAGAGAGAGAAACTTGTTTTCTTTTGCATATCCAGATCCAGGATTCCAACATAACTTTCTCCTTTCCCCAAATTTTCTCACATACTCACAAAATAAAATTTTTAGGTCAAATAAACGCACCTTGAAGAAGGTTTGGCTCTAGTCCATATTGACTGAGGCTAGAAGATACTAAAAACATTTTGTCAAGTCTCAACTAGGCTTACTCAAGTCTTTGAGGTTCTCCTGTAAATGAATGGTGAAGAGTACATTAGAAAGAATTCTTAATGCCTTCTCGAAAATATGGCTCCATTTATAATTTTAGTTTACCTGACTAGAGTAATGTAGGAACCGATAGCTTTATAGCTTACAATGGCTTTTTAATTAAATCTTGCATGGGCACCTGCTTTTCTTAGGCAGATAGAAAGTAAAATGTTCTTGATAGGAAGGAAATGAAAATAGGAATAAAAGTTATTTTAATGAGTAAATTCTCAAAAGAGCCTAGAGAGTCTAAAATGCATATAAACAGATCAGAAAATACAATGGCTTCAAGATTAATTTACTCCACAAGCATGGAAAGGCACCGAATAGATCAATTCTGGAATCTCTAGAAGACAAGTAACCTTTAAT
Organism: Solenodon paradoxus; assembly: GCA_004363575.1. NCBI lineage: Eukaryota > Metazoa > Chordata > Mammalia > Eulipotyphla > Solenodontidae > Solenodon > Solenodon paradoxus. Next base: position 742,883 of record RJWH01000149.1, on the reverse strand, counting down.
GAAGGTTATGGCTACATGAGATATGATTATTTCTAAATAAGGATAGCATTATTGCAGTGTATTATGGTTTGCAAAGCCCTTTCACTTATGCTGTCATTTACTCTATAAACTCTCATGAGAGTCCATTAAAAGTTATAAAATATGTTTTAAAGTGAAAATGCTATCTTTACCTAGAACAAGTCATTTGTCAATATTTATTTCAACCTTAAAATGATTTGTAACAAGTTATAAGAATGATTATGAAAGTTAGAGTTTTATCTCAATCACATTCTACTGAGATTTTTCTTAAATAGGATTGAAGAATGCACCTTTAAAAAGAAGGGTAAAAGAATAAATAACAAGAAGAGAGAGAAGATTTCAAAGGTAAGATTTAAACCTTGTCACATGTAAATTCAAAAGCACCATGTGGTCTGCATTTAGAAAAAGAATTTTAAAGATAATATGGGTTCTTTTCCTCCTTTAATTTTCATTTGGGGTTTTATATACTTTTCCTAAAAATAAATATTGAAAGAGTAAAGTAGTAAGGTAATTGCATATCATTACCCTCTTAAAAATTATGAAAGTAGCTGCAAATCCACTGACTTAAAGGAGATAAAAAAAACTCGTAATATAGAGCCACAATCTCTATCATTGTTAAAGTAAAATGAAATATCTTTGAAAGGATCCACAGGTAGAAACACATTTTCATGTTTTAAGGCCATGCTTATATAATTCCAGGATTCCTGATTAAAAAATTAAACTGCTATTAGCAGGCTTTCATGCCTTTCTGCATTCACTCTGAGTCTTTTAAGTGAATTGACCTTTTGGTTTGGTGTTGGATAAATGGTCTAAATCAGCTGTGTGCCTATACCTTGCAGCACTAGCCCTGTGAAAAAGTGGCTCTAATGGCAACTTCACTCTCATTATCTTAGAATGATTTTATGGGAGAGAAAGCAGTATGAAAAACTGAATGATATTTCAAAGAGAATAAATAGAACAGGCCTGTGCCTGGCCTAACAACTGACTCACACATACGGCTACAGGAAAACAGTCATCCTTTCTGTGCCTCAATTTTCTGCCGCCCTTCTCTAAAAGAGACCATGAAGACAAATAATATAAAGAATATGGTGTTTCACGAGGCATACGACTTATTTCTGTTTTTATGATTATTAACATTTTCAAGTAAAATAAAAAGCAACTGCACATATTAGACTGAAATTCACATTTCCAGCACATTCAGACTATAGTGTATTGGTACACATAAAGATCATAATGATACATGGATTTTGTTTGCTTTATAGAAGAATTCTTCAAAGGATTCACAGCACCTGTACTCCCTCCCACTGCAAGTACCTCTTTTTGGTGCCCATTATATGGCATTTGTTGCTTTAAAAGTGTTTCTCCTAATCCTAAAATTCCACTTTCAGCAGATCGTGCCCCCATTCATCTTTGAAACTATTGTATCACATAATCTGCTTATATATAAATACTGCTTTTAAAACATCAAATGAAAGGAGGAATAAAAAATGAAGGACAACTCTGGCTATCACCCACACTAACCCAGATAAAACTCTGTGCCAAGAAGTTTCAAAGTGTTAGATATTAAAGTGGTGAAACAGACAGAAAAGATTTCTGCTCTCACGCAGCCTAGAGTCTATGTATATAGTCTATCAAACCATACACAAACAAACCATAAAGTAACAAGTGCTATAAAGAGAATCAAATCTGGACAAGGGAATAGAAGTGGTAGAGGGCTGATATTTAATATATTGATTATAAAAAGCCTCTCAGAAGAATTTGGGAGGGAAGTTAAGGAACGATTTTCTCCCACCATGGGTCACCAGAATATGATAGGTATGCTGTGTTGCTAAGAATTGAATACCCATTTACTGTATAACTGTGAAGGCAACTGCAGCAGATACCACAGAGAGATTATAAAAAAGAAGAAACCCTTATTGACGAATCCTCACTTACCAGATGCTAAGGTTTTCTATGCTCCATCTTGGTCATGTTAGCAGCAAGGATGAGACGTCCCCACAGAGTGTTTATAAAATTAATACTCCCAAGGATTCATTTAAATACAATACTAGGAGATGTTACCCTCACCCTCCTTCTCTCTTCATGCATGTCCTGGGATGTTAAGGGTTTCTCCAGAGAAAAGAGCCCTCCAAACTTCAACAAGTACTCAGCAATCCCATTTCTCAGACTACCCCAAGGACACCCTTCAAAAACATAACATGACACATACACAAGGCTATTTATTACATCACTATTCACAGTGATAGCGGAGTCAGCCCGCATATCCATCATTAGGGATTGGCTGAATAAATTAAGAACCTACAATATCATAGAGCAGTAAAAAGGAATGAGGAAGAACTCATAAAGGGATATAAAGTTCTCTCCAAATTGTTAAATAAAATAAACAAGGAAAAAAGAACGGAGCCCTCCAGGATCAGTCACTTAGTAAAAGTCATAGATTTAACATTCTTGTCTTTGCTGCCACTACTGTTGCTATTGAAATAAAACATCAGAAATCTCATCAAATCTTGTTTATTAAGTAAATGTTGAACCAAGCAAAAAAAAAAAAAAAACCTTTGACGTACTTCTCATTTCTTCTCAACCTAGTTTATTATAACAGAATCGTCCAGCTTTTATAGTCATTTCATAAAGTGGCCTCATGCATCCTCTACACAACAGTAGCAGTGAACCAAGCTGATTCCAAACAACTCTAGCATTTTCTATGGGCACGAAAAGTACTGGCTTCCCTATGAGGAATATAAATAACTCTACTGAGATCTTATAGGCACAAAATTTCCATACCAACAAATCATGCTTAAAAATTCATGCTCTTCCAAGGACTCATTCTCCTCTAAGAGTAAATTCCAACAAGTTATGTTTGGAAAGATGTGTGAAACCTCCAAGACCCCAGGGATTACTAGTTTAGGCAAAATACTTGATACTATAATAACATGCTAAATACGCAATGCCCAGCCATTCTTTACTTAACACTAACTAACCTAACTAGTAGCTTATATAGTCCTTCAAACCGGAATTTCATATAATAAATCAGAATTTAGGACACGATGACAATTGATCAATGAGGACCTAGGAAAATGTCAGAAATTGGTAGACCCAGTTGTTCATCCAACAAAAATAATCAACCTCCTTCTGCAGATGCATAGTCAAAGACTTCTGGAAAACTGCATCAGGAAGGAATTAGAGGTAATCTGGTTCAACCATTTTATTTTCAAGGTGATGAAACCACAGCCCAGAGACCTTGCTTATGAGGCTATGACTAGTAAGTCACAACTCAAGGAAGAGTGCTGGAGTTCATTCTCTGCTCTGTGGGGTTGATGCAGTGCAGGCTCTGTTCTTGTGCTTTGTGTGCCTGCAAAAATAAGTCTCCTTGGGATTCTTTTTCTGGATATAACTTACATCACTAAAATCCATTCTGACTTAGAGTAGAGCCTTCTATCAGTCAGGCTTGAAGACATTTGTTTTCTGACACTTTCTATCTCTTTTATGATTTTACCCATATTGTGTTTAACAAAGTTGGACTACTGAGTCTCATCCTATAAAGCAGAAACATTTAACCTAGTGTGCCGGAAACAAGCTGTGCGGGGAATGACTACAATATGTCACACAGTCCTGCTCTGCATCAAAGCTCAATCCTGGGAAGGAACAGCTTCAGCATCCAAGGAAAATAACTCTCACTGTTGCTCTAAGAGATTTTTTTTCACTCCTGTCATATCTATTTTTGTCCTTTTTACATGTTAAAGTCTTTGATGTTATATTGAAAACCTGAAAAACTGTGTTTAGATGAATAGGTACTAATTATGCAAGTATGTGATTCAGTCCACACTCCTGCCTGCTGTATTGTCATGTTTCATCTGCTCCTGATTCTTGGGATAACCTTTAACAGAGTTCCTATGCCTCAGTTTCTTAAGAGACAAAACAGAATTAGTAAGACTTATGTCATGTCCCCTTGATTGAAATGTCATTAGAATGTCAAATTTCAAAGAAATTTAATTTCCAAAAAAGTCTTTAAAATTTTTCTACTTGTATATCACTAGTAAGTTCTTATTAATCATCTTTATGGTATAAGTATTAAATGAAAAGGTATTAAAGAAATTGTCCTAGTATTTAAAATACTAAAATTAGTTTAACAAATAATTTGATCCATCAGAATTGCTGCGAATCAGGCATATTTAAAATCTAGATATTTGATGAAAGAATACACTTTTGAAATGCTTAAAACAAAAACATCGTTTACCTACCCAGCTGCCTGATTTTTTTAGATAGTAGCTAAACCTGACACAGGAAGGAAGCACAGGTAGGTAGGCACTAAATATAATCTTGATCAGTGCTTTAAAAATGAGGTTGTTGTTGGTGATAACACATGCTTGTCATTTTTCTAGGATCAGGGCCATATTTTCCTGACTTTGTCAACATTTTCTAACTCAAACCCAGTGTGGCTAAGGCTTCCCATTTACAAGATGTCCTTATGGTTCCCTTTGTAAGCATTAGGCAGAGAAAAGCTAACCATTCCTGGCTTTTTTATTTTAGTCTTGTGACTAAACTAAGTGACCACACAGAGGCACTTGACAGAAGTTTTGATTACTTTTTTCCTTACAGATAAATTGCTACTTGATTTCTTGATAAGTAGTTAGAAACATTCAGCATGTCTTCTTTAGCCTGGATTATACCACAAGCCCCCCGAGAATCTGGTTAAATGGCAAAATATCCTTCCATATTGTTCCTTGCTTTGTCATACGGAGACTGACTATGCCCACACGGGGACAATCATGTCAAAAATCACTGAAAGATTTAAACAAGTATTTTACATTTCTACTTACATGTATCTACTTATCTGGAGCTCAGAAAAACAAAGAACCCACAAAAGATAACCAAGAAATTCCTCACTCACCAAAGTCATTGTTCCTCAGTAAGTCATTCTTCTAATAATGAATTAATAACCTCTCACTCATGGTGTTGATTGGGTGAAATCAAGTTGAAAGATTCATTTTAAGAAGGCTGAGTCTCAACCCAATCAGAGCACAGTGTCATGGAACAATTCTCTGAACCCTAAATTAAATTGGACAGTTTGTAGAAAATAATAAAAGGCTGAGCCTACCCTCTACATCAACCTCTGGTATGCCACAGGGAATACTGCTTCCATAAATAATGAGTAAAATATACTAGAGTTAGAAAGGTGCACATTATTGGTCAAGCTATGTATTAGTACAGCATGAAGTGTAAGTAGCTCAATAGATTTTTTTTAAATCCTTCATTTAACTTGGTAATTAGCTGTAATGTTAGAGCAAGTTGGAATGTTAGTGCAATGAAGGCAAAATTTCAAACTGCTAAGAGTAGTACCATGCAGATTCCATAAGGAAACATGGTTAAGAATCCGAGAGGACAGTCCAAGACAAATTCCTCCTGTAGCCTGTAAGAGTGCCTGCCTTGTTCTCTATCATGTAAAAGAGTCTAAGAGATTAAAGATTTCTTGTCAAGACAATGAAAATCTCAGCTCCTTTGCTGCCATTTCTCATGTGTTTCATACTTAAATTTTTGCATAATTTAAGTGAGCTGTGCTTAACATTAGGTCTCATTTCATTTATGGAACACCAGTTCTAGTCATTGAACATTTGGGTTAATTTTGCATTAAGTAGAAGAGTAGCTTATAAGAAAGACAAGTCTTTAAAACCATGTGTTCTTTTAAGAGCACTGCTCAAGTAGACTGACATTACCCAGGCTGGTGTCACCTTTCATATGCCTTTTCATATGCCTTTTGTTCGTGGAGCTTTTGGGACTGATGTGCGTGGATGTTATCATTCCAGCTGGGAAGAATGAGTTCTTGCAGCAACATCTGTGGATCCAGACAGGTACAGGCTGCCACTGAGGGTGGGAACCAGCGTTATGGAGTCCGGTCCTACCTTCACCAGTTTTATGAGGACTGTACCACCTCCATCTGGGAGTATGAGGAAGATTTCCAGATCCAGAGATCACCTAATAAGTGGAGCTCAGTTTTCTGGAAGGTAAGTAAAGAGCTGGTGTTTAAACTCAGGAAACGGAAACGTGATTGGATGTGGTGAATACTGAAGCTAAGGACAGAGAGGTCCCCTTCTCTGTCTGCATTACTCCTAGAGACACTAAACGCAGCTTCCGTTCATCCTTTAGGAAGGAGCCTTCACCTTGAGCTGAGAAGCCTCTCAATACCACAGGATTGTTGATTTGCAGGTGAAGCATAAATAGGCTCACTTGCCATTATTAATTATATTGTTGCTATTACTATTAACAAGGATCTAATTTCATCAGCTTACTGTAAGCCCTCCACAGGCAAAACATTATATGCTTTCAACCCCCTTTGCAGGCTTGGTATCATTTGACAAGTTGAAGTTTGTTTGTTTTTTTAAACAGGGTTTTAAAGAAAGTTAATGCTTTGACATAAGATGGTAGTCAACAAGCCAGCTCTATCTCCACCAGGTCTGGATCATGAGGCTCTTTGACTGGCTATTTCTCAAATGAAGAAGCCTCACTGGACAATGTTTTCACGTTTTCAGCCTATAAAGACCAAAGACTTAGTCCAGGCCAGGAAGTTGCAAATTACTGGAGATTAAAGTGGTAAACACAGAACAAAAGCCCATGCCCTCATGGGACTTACAATCTATCACAGCAAACAGCTCATGACCAGATAAAGTATATGATAGATTGTCAGGGAGTGACAGTGCTATGAAGAGACTTGAGTCGGATCAGAAGATAAGGAGTTATAGAGAAGACATTTAGATATGCTGATTGTAGAAAGCCTTTCAGAGGAGATGATACTTGAGCAATTACCAGGCTGAGCTGAGGGATCAGATCATAAAATTATCTAGCTGAAGACCTTTGCAGGTTGGGAAAATAGAAAATCTAAAAATCTCTAAAATGGAAGAAAGTTTGGTATGTTTGAAAAATAGCACACAGTCTAGCCTGATTGAAATGAAATAAGAGGGGAAAAGACAATAATACATTCAGAAAAATAACAAAGCACAGAAGATTTGTATAAAAACTTAGAGATAATAATGACTTTGGCTTTTCCCTCAAGAGATGTGAGAAGTTACTTGAACATTTTAAGCAGAGGAGTGATAATGATCCAACTAATATTTTAATGGCATCATTCTGGCTACTGTACAGAAAATAGATTATATAAGAAGAAAGGTAAAAAAGCAGGTAGATTATTCAGAGGCTATTAAAGTACCTAAGCAAAGATAATGGTGGCTTAGATTGGGGTGATATTGGGATAAGAAGTCCTCACATGTAACATTTGAAATCTGAATGTAACAGGTAAGTTTGAAGGCCATGCTCTTAGGTCATGCTGATGAGTTAGATTTGAGAAAAAGAGCAGTCGAGCATAACTCTAAGTCTTGTAGGAGTTATTCAGTGAATGGTGTTACTGTAATCTACTGGGATGGATAAGAGTAGGGAACCAAGAGTTTCATTTTGGCCATGTTATAATAGAGATAACTATTAGACATGCAAGTGGAGAGCTCTTGTAGCAATTTAAATATACTGATCTGTAGTTCAATCTTTGGGAGTAAGTGGCATATACAATAAGGCATCAGACTAGATGAGATCACTTAGGAAGAGAGTATGGACGTAGACGAGAAGAAGGCGCTGGGAAGTTCTAACATTTAGAAATCAAAAAAAAAAAAAAAAAAAAACAAGGATACTAAGAATATGCCGCCTGATTTCCTTTCAACTCTAAGATTCTGTGCCTGTGGGGTTCCCAGTCATCTCCAAGTTTCTCCCAAAACATCTCAGAATTTTTGACACTGATATTGACATAAACTTGCAGTATAGTTTAGCAGGAAGCAATGTTACATAATGATCTTGAAGACAGATTCTCTCCCCAGATTATATGAGCTCAAATCTCAGCTCTTCCATTTAATAACTCTGTATCTCTGATAAGTTGACAGATCTTTGTGGACTTCTAATAGTGATACTTATAATACCTGCCACATGAAGTGGTGAGAATTAAATTGATTGATATTTACAGAGAGCTTAGAACAATATCTGGTATATCCTCAATAAAAATTCAGTATATTAACAGTATCCCCAGAAGCTATGTGGAGCAGCGAGTTATGAAATAGAAATAAAATTGAAAATATAGTCAATAAAGTATTGGGTAACATAGTTATTAATATGGATTACCCAAGACAAAATTTCAATCAAAATTTTACTAGTATTCCAAGCTCTATATTAGAGCTGGTTAAGCCAAAACCTGCGCCCTGTAGAAATGTCTCCTCTGATGAATCCTTATTGGCCTAGATCAATGAAATACATAGCCAAGCTTGGCACATTTTGTATTTACCCAGATAAGTGGGTGGTCATTTCCCTTAGTGTCCAAAAAACAAATATTTGCTTGACAGAGCTATTGTTCCAAGAGTCTAAAATCCTGCTGCCATTAAGAACACCGTACACATTTGCGTGCATCCACACACTCCTGCCTGTGTGACTTGTGAAGCTATAAACCCATCAAATATTATATAAGCGTGAATTCTAAATAAGGAACTTGCAGCAAATGATCAAGCTCAGAATACAGATTTCTGTATTTTCTCTATTCTGTTTTAAACAAAGAAGATTCAAAAGTTCTTGTCCATTATGTTGGACCTACTGCAAAGTATAAAAAATGGCAAAAAGTCTATGAGTTCATAGAAATTTCACAGAAATTATATTCCAGCAAAATCCAAATCCCAGTCTCATATCCTAGCCATTGAACACTAGACTGGGCACTCAGAAACTTATGGTCGACCTGAGTAACCCAAGAATTCATTGTCTTCGAAACCTTACCTCCACCCAGAAAATAATCCAACTACTCTGGATTTCCTTCTGGAGAATGTAAGTGAATTTATTTTAATAGGTTTAAGAAGAGCTTTCTAACAACACAGAGAAAGGCTATAGACATACTTACATTGAGTCCCTTTTGGTTTCGTTCTTTCATTTCAAAGTGCACCTATAGGTTTCAAGTTGTAAAGTTCCCCTGTCTACACTACAGAGTTGCTTGGGCCATGCTGGTCTGTCACTGAGGGCTGTGCTCACAGTGCCTCAGCAGAATTCTGCCATGAGCCAGCTCCTTAGCTGTGGGCATCATGAAGGGGTCTAATAACACTAGAGAGAAGAATCAAATAGGCCTACATTCAAATTTTTGTTCTATCATATGCATCTACCCAACATCTATCTTATGGTACTGTTGTTTCTTCCTACACACATGTATATGTCCATTCTGCATAAGGCTATGTGGATGCTCTTGGGTTTAACTGTGACTAAATACTATCTTCACCTGTAACTACCTAGAGCCTAGACCTCAGGGAGTTCACACTCAAATAAGAAGGGTTGACATGTATAAATATCATTGCCATACAACATGACAAATCCTCCCCTAAAGTAGTCACAGTACTTCCTTGGAGCAAAAGCAAGGAGAGTCTGAGGCAGCCGGGGAAAAGAAATGGCACCCCTGAAGAGATGGCCTGTGATCAAGCAGTCACAGGACTTTCCAGTAGAAAGAAAAGCATTCAGAAAAAGATGTATGATGAGAAAACATGGCCTATTAAGAGACTGCAAATAGTTCAGTATGTCTGGGGGGAAAGTTGAGAAGCTGGAGAGGAATTGTCCAGAGATAAAGGGGTGGTGCTCTGGTGGCTCAGGTGTTGAGCCTGTGCCTGGAATTCAGCTCATATACAGCCCAACAAGCTGGATCCACAAACCAGGATCAGGGGACCAACTAAAATGAGCAACTAAAGAAATAAAAATGCTTCTTCCTCCTCTCACTTCATTCCTGCCTGCCTGCCTTCCTATTAATAAAAGAGAGAGGGTAAAATAGTAAGTCTAGGATTTCTCAAAAAGATTGTAAACCTCACAATCAAGTGTAAACACACACACACACATACACACAATGTGACACACATTCTCTGCTCTGGACTAGAGTGTGGTTGCTTCTGCCACTGTTCATTCAACAGCTGCCACTTGTAAAATCAATGTGACATCGTCCCACTTGCCTCCTGCACTGCCTGCCCGAGAAACAAACAGGCTGTGATGGGACTTCTCTGTCTTGACCTTGACTGAGGTCATTGCCTTGCTGTCTGTGGGGCCAGCAGCCTCATCCTGGCAGGTGTGAATGAATGGGAGCCGTCTTCTCATTCTTTCCGCACCTCAGAGTTGTCCTTAACTGCTGCTCGGTCCATATGAGGTAACTCCCAGCAGATGTTCAGCAGCAATGTACAGCTCCCCACTAACCTCCTAAATGTCCTCATCTCTCCAGTCTCCCTCTGAGCTAAGCTGGAGTTTAAGTCCACATCTTAGAATTATTGTCAAAGTTCAGCTCATTCTTATGGAGTTGATTTTATGCAAGAAATGAGAGGAGTTACAGATGCTTCAAATGAAGAGAAACCACAAGGTATCCCCACTTTTTGCCACTTGACTTTTATGAAAGACCCACCTTATCTGAAAGAAATCGGAAGAGGATGTTTGCTTTCACGACAAAAGTCGTACAGCAAGAAAAGCATCAGCGGCGCGTTGGTTTTGCAGCAGCCACATGAGATAGTGGCACGTGCGCAGGAGGGATGGTCCCACCAAGCTCCTTCCTAGGAATAAACTTACGCAAGCTGAGTACAATCTGTGCAAGCCCTGCTTTTACTACATACCAGTGTTATTTTCGGTTTTATGTGCTGTGGTGATGTGTTAAGTCATTTTGGAGGTCTGGGACTACTCCAAAAGTTTTTCACAGCACTTTCATGATAATTGCTCACCTTACGCCATTTTTGTTTATGAAAAATTTCATAGGGATGCTCTGTTTTCAGATAGCCGAGGAAGCTATGTTTCTGATTTGAACATTTTCTCAGATGGCACTCGAAGGATAGACAAAGAAAGATGAGACTGGCAAATGGAGGCCATCAGAAGTCTATTTCAAGGATCTGGCAAGATTCAATAATGGGTCTTCACCATTAGAGTAGCTATGTTGATGGAGAAGTGAGGCAAGATGCAAGCAAATTTTATGAGGAAGTCAATAAGATTTGATTACCGCTTAGCTATAAATACAAAGGACTCTGAATGACAGGATGGATGTAATACAGATAAATTGAAAGGAAGAAATACTATTTGGAAACATTTCGGGTTTGACAAACTTTTGAGATACCTTTTTGTAAACCATCTTCTTGGGGTCAAAAATATGGGGCAAGGGCCCAGGGGAAAGCACCTTGCTGTTACTGGAGATTTGGAAGCCATTGATATATAGCTGGGAATTGAAACTGCAGCCACAGATGAAACCTACGGAGAAAATATTGAACAGGACACATGGGTCACAGATGGAACCCTGGGGCTCTCAAATCATTTAAGAATATCTGGAAAAGCAGGCTGAGAGAGATGAGCACTTTTAAAGAGGTAGACAGAGAAACAAGAGAAAATTGGGTCGGGAATAACAATACATGAGAGTTTTAAGAAAGCATAAGTGGTTAATATCAATGACTGAAGAATATTAAAATGAGAAAAGATAAGAAAAATCACATTGGATTTGACAGTTAAGGTGTCATTAGTAACCTCACAGAGCAATACAATTTCAGTGAAATTGTAAAAGACTATATGATTGGCAACCAAGGACAGAGATGAATTAAAGTAGCAGGTAGAGAAAAGCACAAGCTATAGAATCATTTTTAAAGAGGGAAATTCTTGGAAAACTGCACAACAAAATGAGCAGAGACATTTGTGCCTGTCTCTCGTGTCCCTTCCGGGTGTCAGGTTGTCACAGCTTTAGAAACCTCAATGGGCTGTCAGCATTATTTCATTCTGAGGGTGTACTTTTCAGCTGTAGTTCGACATTCATTGCTCCAGAATGCAAGAAACCTCTTTCTTTTTCTCAGTGAGGTGAATTAAATGCCTTGCTTTAAAATTTATTTTTTACAAGAGAGAGTTGTGAAATGATTTTCGGGAAAAAAAGAAACCATAAATGGCATTGGGTGGGATTTGTTGCTATGGTTCATATATCATTCTGTTTGTCATCTACTCACATTGAGCTAACTGTAATGACTGACAAGTAAAATCAAAGGCCCAGGTGGATTGGAGACTGCATGCACGTAAGATCCACAAAATGAAAAATGCATGTACCTCCATTTTCATGTTCTAGACATGGAAATTAGGAGCCTAATAAACTGCCTATTTCAGTACAGAAAAAAAAAAGGAAGTGATTGAATGTGTTTCTATGTTGGAAGGATAGAATCTCTGTAAGGTAGCATATCTAATGCAGGAGACCACGACGCAGGGGCAGGGGGGCTGAAAAGACTGAGAGAAAGCAGGTGGAAGGAACTAGATTACAGGCTGGCCTTGGATGTTGCTGTGGAGTTCGGTGTCCATACAAGCAGGTTGCTTGGGACAGATGAGCTAGAATCTGCCATCACTACTGGTACCACTCAAAGCTCAGGTCCTGCTAAGGAGAGGTCATCAGCAGGGTTGATGAAGAAAAGCCAGTCTTCACTCTTGATGCATGTTCCCTGCTGGGGGATAAGCTTCATCCAGCATTTTCCACACATACACTGTTCTTTCCTGACACCCTAGTTCTTGCCTCCAACAGTCATTACTGCCTCCTCTCTGCCAGAACAGCTGCCTTGCTACTGTTGCCAGCTTTGCTCACTGGAGTAAACTACATTTTCAGCTCTCATCAGCTCACAGAGATATAAGGAAGGGGAAGTGTCTGGCTGGGAGCCACCACCAGCAAAATCTCTGGAATCCAAGTTCTCTCAATCCAATCTTCCTTCCCCGCAGCAAGAACTGGATTTCATGCAGCCTCCCCACAACCAGGGAAGGCATAGAAGTCATCACACAAACACCTTCCTTAACCGTGTCTTTAGGCACTGTCCTGGCCTGCAGAGGTCCTTGCTCATCTTTGGTGTTGATCCAGCTACCCACATGAGTCCGACCTGCGGAGTAATCAGCTGGGGTCAGGAGATCCACCTAGAACGGATGAAAGGGGTGGGACAAGAGGTGCGAAAAATGACAGCAAGACAACGAATTCTGATCAAGCTGCAAAATTTTATTAAGATGGAGGGACTTATATAGAAAGGGAAAAGAAGGGAAGTAGTTCTGATAGGTGGCCCCTGTGCATGTCTGCTGC